>CAJNOQ010002871.1:0-22304 GCA_905250885.1 Didymodactylos carnosus | reverse complement strand
ACAAATACTTATTTCCAACTGCTCTACCAACAAATTTCATAATATTAGAAGGTTGAAAGGGCTTTTGTATGTTCTGATTCATTTTTATCCCTCGTATTGTCTTTTTCAAAATGTTCGACGGGTATCCATTAGCCCTAAAGATTCGTATATAGTAACTTAGTTCTTTTTCAAATAATTCATAGTCCTGTGTGAGTGGCCTTTCTATATACGTAAGTGATCAGTTCATCATTATTGAATCGTTCAACCATTACATCCAAAAATGACAATTTATTCCGATTTTGTACTTCTACTGTAAACTTAATACGTGTGTCAAGTTTATTCATGAATTTCAATAAACCATGAATGTCTTTCTGGGTACCATGAATAATGGCAAAAACGTCATCAACGTATCTCAAGTAAAGATCCGGTTTTCTTCCCCTGTAATTGTCTATTTCTTTTTCGATTTCATTCATGAATAAGTTCGCCATAACAGGGGCAAGAGGACTACCCATGGACACACCATTAACTTGATCATAATTTTTATGATCAAATATGAAATTTGTCTTTTTTGTACAAAAATAATAGTTCACGTAGGTTTTTGTCATCGATTTTCCATTTTGGATGAACATACAGAAGCCCTGTCAACCTTCTAATATTAGATGCCATTACATTTCATTTCCGTACTATAATACTGTTTCATTGGTCTTGGCAAATAAACTGAAACATTTTCTGCAAAGTCCAATGAAAAAGGTGAATTTTGGTTTTAAAGCTGTACACACAATATCATCTATATTTAGTAGGTCATTTCGTGTGTCATGTGATTTTAAGAGAGTAGTTTACAAATATGACTGCTACGGATGTATGAATAGTTATATAGCACAGACAGCGAGAGGCGTAATAAAAAGAAAAGAGGAACACCAGAATGCATTTTTTGGAACAGGGTTTTCCAGGATAGCGGTTCATTGCTTAAACACAGGTCATCTTACTAACTGGAACCCCGTAAATTCTTGCAGTTGACTCACATCTTATAAGAAGAACTATTAAAGAGAGCTTGTTGATGAACATTCATATTGATCAAAAGATAAGACTAATTTATTCTCAAAAAAGCTTTGAACTTAACGTATTTTGACGACGCATAATTCGGTCGTCATATATTGTGAAAAAAGAAAAGTTGTATTTTATTTGTTGCGTTCTACATACGTGTATTTGTATTTGTATTTTATCTTCTATTTTAACCAACTTTCGTCTGTCACATTTGACTGAGGATGTCTTTTGAATAAAGACGAAACGTCTCAAACAGAAAATAGTCGATTTTCATGATGAAAAGGGTTGTGTATCTCTTATTATCTAAGTTGTTTATTATTTGAAAACAAACGATTACGAAGAAAATTGCTTCTATTTCTGGTCATCAATCGCTGATTTTCAATATCATATTGATTTACAAGATACTTTGAATTATTTCAAAGAATTATTTCGTTTAGCGATCGAAGAACATCGACGAGAGGAAGAAGGAAAACATAAATCAGCATTACAACTTATCGATGATTTGATTGAACTAAATCAAAGTCAACAAAAGTTTTTGATTTTATTCAATCGATTGAAAGAAGAAATTCTACAATCTTTAGGTCAATACGAAAATATATCCTGCTCGAAGTCAATGAGACGAAAGATCAACGAAATCATTTCGTCAAATTTTGATCTTGTCGAAAAACTTGAAAAGTTAATTGCAACAGATTGTTTAAACATTGATTTAGAATTCGATAATCCAGATGATCAAGGCCAATTTTATGAATATTTAAAAGACGAAAATCAAAGCGAACTTGTTTATAAGATTTTCTTGGTTATCGAAGAAATTTTAGCAAAACCGAAAATAAAAACCAACGAGAAAATCGCAGTTATCGACAGCTATAATATTATCCTCAGTGATTCGTTCAATGACTTAGAAAAAAACTTGAAAGTTTTGAAGTAAAGTTTTATGCAACCAATATTTTCATCGACCATTCATTAGACCACGATTGTTGGCATGGAATCAATTTAATTTTTGCTTCGGATACAGTTTATTTCGTTCGAGATGTGTCCGAAAAAGAGATCACACTAGATGTTAGTGGTCGACGAGGTGAAGATGGTCGACATGCTCAGCATCGACAACATGCAACGCGAACAAGTGAAGATGATCTCGACGGTTTACCAGGTGGAAATGGAGAAGCTGGACAAAATAGTGGACATATTTATCCTATCGCTAAAAGTAGGTTCGATGGCAAATCAAATATAGATAAATTGATAACGTCAGGCTGTGAGGGCGGCGCGGGGGGGACTGGGGGCAATGCTGGAAATGGAACAAGCGGTAATTTTGGGGCTAATGCTGCTGAAGGAACGATTTTTCCTGTTTTAACCCGTTATTATCTAGCCCGGGGAGAACGAGGCACTCGAGGAGGGCATGGTGGTGTTGGTGGTGACGCTGGTCTCGCTGGACTTGGTGGACATGCTGGACTGATTTATATTGAAGAAAACCAAACGAATATTACTGACACGTTCATTTCATTGATTGAATCAATTGCCAAACAAAATATCCATGATCAAGATGGACAACCTGGTGAAGGTGGAAAAGGTGGTACAGGTGGCCGTGATGGATACGATTATCTTCTTTATAGAACTCGTGTATTCGGAAGGCCTAAGACAGTTCGAGGATCTATCTATTGGAGAGGTCATAAGAATATATTTTGGTATGCTGAATTTTATTTCACATGTGATAGACCATCGAGAAAACCCGATGGAATCAACAATGGTGCTGGAAAATCAGCTGATATACAATTACACTCGGGTAGAATTCGTAACAAATGCGAAAACAAAAATCAATCAAATGAAGAACAAATGAAAAACGAATCGAATGAAATAATCAACCGTCATAATGAAGTATCGAAGAATATCTCCAAAGCAATGAATTTATTCAAAGATCAAATGAGCGATATTCTCGATGAACGACAATTGAAAATGAAAACACAACAATTATCCGATTCGATGTTGAATCATGCTTATCAAGTAGTTCAACAAGCATTGGCATTAAATATAGTCAAAACGGAAAGTACAATTTTGAAAACATCGGAAATGAATTCGGATGATAAACATGACCAAGTATCAGTTCTAAACAAAATTAAATTCGATCAGTCAGAACAGGAAATGATTAAATTCAAAAAACTGAATATCATTGCGGATTTACAATATAAGTATCAAAGGAAAATCGAAGATTTCCATATACAATTAACTGAAAATATCAATAGAAAAACAAATCAAATTAAATCATTGAAATCCACGGGCAGAAATCTTTTTTTCCAGACCGATATCGTCAATATTAGTAGTACACTTTTCAGTTTAAAACAAAATCCAAGTTCACTTAATCTGATGAATTTAATTGCGAACGAACCGAATTCGAATTCCCAGTTCAATTAATACTTTTTCTCATTAATCAACAATTTTCGTAGTCTTTTCTCTGATTCAGTTCCACAACAACATAAGCCATTTCAATTGAATGAATATTTTCAACAATTAAACGAACTCAAACGACAAAAACAAAAGTTCATAAAAATCAAAAATCAATTCAATCAATTCAATATCAAAGAATTTATTCATAATCTTTGTTTAGAATTTGGAAATGAAGAAATCATCAAGAAGAAATTAATGATATTCGATGAAATATTTCACTTAAACATCGTCGACATCAATGATTTGATTGAACGAATTTATTCACCAGACGATTCTCAACCCGAATTGAATTTTCCCAATGAACTTCGAACGATTTCATCTCAAAACAAAACGAAATTCCAACAATTCGAATTCAATCAATATTCGCCGATCTACCACCAATCTAACGAAGAACAAATCATCGAGATTCATCCAATTGAAGAATTAATCAATGAATTTCTTCATTCTAAAGAGAAAAATCTTGAATTAATCATTCGAATATTTCATTCTTTATCATCGATAATTAATTCTAATCAAGAAAATTTATTCTGTAAGAAAAAATTCGAGAAATTTCTTTATTTTTTATTTATTAATCTCATTTTCATTCGAACTGATTTCAATCATGGACATTTATTTCATTCGATGAAAAGAATATTAAATTCAATTCAATTGAATTATTCAACATCATTATTCAATCGTTTACAACCCGTTCTTGTTCTCAAAGAAAAACAATTTCATGAGTTTCAAAAATGTCTGGAGAAAATTTAAATCTTTTTTCAACATAAACAAAACGAATTCGATTTGAAAATTCAATCATTGAATTATATTCAAAATAATCGTCAAAAAGATATCTTCGAGATATATTCTCAATCAACTCCAAATCCCGTTGAAGAACTGATTAACCATTTATATTTAAAAGATAATCTCAAAGATGAAACTCCGATTCTTCTCGTTGAATTTCATTGTTATTTGACAAACATCAAAGAATACGAATATGATTATTTAAGAACACATAAGAAACTCTTTTTAGAAAAATTCTATTTCTTTTTCCAAGGACAAAAACGAAAAATCAAAGCGGATTCCAATCATTTACATTTAAATCAAGAACGTTGTGAAAATCTTTTTCATCGGTTATATGAAACCTGTGATCTACATACAAATATTCATTATCTCAACGATATTAATACATCGAACGTCGATGATTTTTTTCAAAAATTAAAATTTTTATACGATCGATTGCGATTCGATGAGATTTTATTTCTCCCAAAAGATAATCAACCTAAATTCGATTCAATTCAAAATCATTACAACTGGAATGTTTGTTGGATATTATTGGTAACACGAAAGATCAATGATTCCGATCGAATCAAAGTCAAAAATGGCTATTCCATCATCATATTCAAACAAAAAAGCAAATTTCAAATCTATTTTCGCGATCAAAATGATCATGAAATACAAAATCGAATCTTAGATCAACCGAAGAATTTACTCGATCTATTAGAAAATTTCCAATTCAATCAATGATTTTATCTAAAGAAGAAAACAAACAAATCTATCAAATGATTTATGAACAAGTTCACTTGAATAATGGTTTTACAAAATATTCTTCCAAACAAATCGAATCATTCGCAAAATTCATAGAAATGTTACCTGAAGAATTGTACAAATATTCACCAGACGAAATACGTTCAGTATTAAACTCTTATCTACCTGAATTCTGGTCAGTTAAGAATCTCTCTGATTTTCGATAACATTCAAACAATGTTGAAAATCAAAAATGAATTTTCTGATCAGTTCACTTTGACTATCATCAAACCGATTAATCAATCTTTGCAGAAATGTATTGCAAATTTATTATCGAAAAATGCATGTGTTCATTTCTATCAATGTTTATCGGCATTCGATAATTTATCGATGAAAATTCTTGACGATGATTGTCCCAATTCAATCGAAGATTTTTCCAAAGATTTATCAAGAAATTTGAAGAAAAATACCGATCTTGAAAAAATCATTCTCTACGAATTAACTTTGAAAAATACTCAACTTCTCAAAACATATTGTCTCCATCAATTAACGAAAATATTCAATCATCGAAAAGACGAGATTTTAGATCAGATCGAATTGTTCTCATGTGACATCGATATTAAAGATCTACAACAACGAACTCGATTAGTATTCAAACATTTCATTTTCAATCGTTGTATTCAATTACTTACTTCAATCGATGAATTCTACAATCAAACATTCAATCGATTGAGTACTATTACTCGATATGAACTCTATCATCGATTGATAACATTCGTTAACGAATTTCACATGAAAAAAGAATTCGATTGGTATCAGGAAGAGAAATACAATGTTAATTTGAATGATTTCATGGAAGCATCTGATCGATTGATTGATTATTTAGAAAAATGTTCATTGATTGAAATCAGTGGTCTTAAGAATATTAATTCTAAAGCAAATATCGATTATATAGAAGAGATACTGAACGAATTGAAAAGAAATTATGAACATTTAGAAAAATGTTCGTTAAAATTAGTGTCCAATGATAAATTGAAAACGCACGATCATTTTCGAAATGAAATTCTATTTGCTCAATCCAATAATTCTAATGAATTTACGATTAAATATCGAACATTAATTGGCAATCAAATCGACTCTTTCATAATCGATGAAAATGACAACAAAGTTCTATTCGATTTACTCAAACAAAGAGATGACGATGATCAAATCTATTCATTGATTAAATCGAAAAAGGGCTCGATTTATCAGAATGAATTCTTATTCGATGAACTAATTTTCATTGAAGTCTTTTTCAAACGAATTATAAACAATATCAACCAAATGCCAACTGACATTGCCAAAGATTATTTGAGTTCATTCGAAATCATTTTCAAAAATTCCAATCTCAGTTGTGATATTTTATTTTATTCGATGAATATTATCGAAGTCAATTCGAGCGGATCAAGAGCAATGAATTAAAAGAGCTATTTCAGCAATTTGGTTTCTTAATCACCGAACAATATAATCATTTAATCGACAAGATCAAACTTGATTTCACTTGTCTGATGTTCGATGTTAAACAAAAAAATGGAATTTTACATATTATATGGAAATACTTAACTAATAATGATCAGTCGATAAAATTGGAAAAGAATCAGCTGAACCAAATTGCTGAAAGAATTCAAACGATATTCGAACGCAATGAATTTGAAATCAAGGATCTCCTTGAGTGTTATCAACAGTTAAATAAAGCCATGCTCAAACGACCATTGATTTGTCTTCAAACATTCGAAAATCAGTTGAAAATTTTACAATTTAAAAGCCGAATTTTCGTTGAAAATATTGATTTTGATCAACATTCTCCGATGAAGAATCTATGCATTAATTTCAATGATTACTTGACTCGACACCAGACGATCAATAACGATTTGATATTATATTTACTAGACAATGTTTTCAGACAACAACCATTGCATTATCAATCGATAATGAAGAAAATCTTATTAAATCTGCGAATGGACCTTCAACAATTCGATTTGAATTTCTTAGCTAATATTGAAATAAAGGTGAAAACGAAGGAAAAATCTCCTTCGATAAAAAAAGATTATTTAAATTTTCTTGTCGAACGAATCGAAACTGAAGCAATGATGAAATACAATCAGGAGTTGAACAGATACGAAGAGAAAAGAAAATATTCGAATAATTTAATTCAAAAAATTCTCGATTTATTTTGGTCAAATATATCCATGAGCGATTTATTAAACAAAGAACGAGAAAAAATCTATTTACATATAAACATTGAAAAATTATTAAAATTATCCAATGAAAATCCTCAAGAGATTCGCAATGATTTGTTCATCGAAATCAAACAGCTCCAAACGAATTCCAATAAAAAATAATTTACTAATCAGATTCACCAAAATCTGAATGAGAAAATTAATGAAAAATTACGCGACAAAGTCGTTGTGCCTGTTCAACTGACACCAGAAATCGAAGCCGCAGTTTCAAATCTCTTGAAGACTAACTATACAAATGCAAATAGTGATTTGATTCTGAATGAATTGTAAATTTTATTCGAATTCTCCATCGATCACTTCAAACACGAACCTGTTTTCAATCAATTTTTTCAAAGTTTCACCAACATATTCAAACATTTCAGTTGGAGATTATATGAATATCAACCGAAAAGCAAACAAGAAACAATCGATAAAGCCATTGAGCGATTGAATTCGTCAATGAAAATATTCAAAATGAAATCAAAGTCTTTCTCAATTGAGGAATACAAAGAATTTGAAAAATTCTATTACTTACGAACGAATGACAATCAACTTCAACAAGAATTAAACGAGTTACAGAGTCAAAATCAAATCAAATGGACACCGATTGATCACATTCAGAAATATTGGTCCAGACAATTACAACAATCGATGTTCAGAACTGAGATATCGATAACAGAAACTGCGATAAATATTTTTCAGAGCATCAACGAGAAACTTTTTACTGAAGAAATCACATTCCTGTGAATGACAAGAAATTCTCGCTAGATGAGAGAACCCCTGTCATCCAAGAGAGAAATTCTCGTGCGAGAAGAGAGAAATTCTCGCGTGGAAGGAAAGAAATTCTCGTGGAGTCTGACTTTCTTGGTTTGATCATTAGAGAAATTCTTATGAATGAGAAGGAATTCTCGTTAGATGAGAGAACTTTCTGTTAGGCAGGAGAGAAATTCTCGTGCGAAGAGAGACGTTCCTGTGGAAAGAGAGAAATTCCCGTGCAGTGTTAGTTTGGTGGTTTGATCATTAGAGAAATTCCTGTGAATAGGAAGAAGTTCTCGTTAGATGAGAGAAATTCGCGAGGGAGAAGAGAAGTTTTCGTTGAAGAAGAGAAATTCCTGTTACACCAGGCAGAAATCCTCGTGAGAAGAGAGAAAATCTCGTTAAAGTTGTCGTGTGATAGGAAATTCTCGAATTTTGTTAAGTCTGATGTTAAGGTTCGAATAATAATAGGACAAAGGATATCTGCTGTGAAAATTCCTGTGGGTAGTGGGGAAAGAGAAGTTCCGGAATGGAGAGAATATATACCACTACATTTTCATCATACGCTAGTTTGTTGAAAAAGAATATTCGAAACGCGTTCATACTAGCCAGTTTTTTGTCACTTTTCTACTTTCCATTTTAAAAATAAAAACTTTCAAAATTATACCATTCAAAAATTAACAAAAAGATCTTCATCTATTCAGTAACATACTGAAGTTACTTCAAGCATTTCAACATACGGCAGTCTGACCTGTTACATACTGTTGGTTACTCCGCATCTGTAATTTCAATCACCCTCACTCTCAATTTGAGCGATAACCACTTATAGCTCCTGGAGAACCAACTAAAAACCATAATAATAATGGATCAGGAAAACACGATCGCAGATAAATCTAATTCAGACGATGAGATAGAAGTAACTGCAACAATTGCAGCATCTACTCCAATCATCGATAATATCAACCCAAATATTAATAATAATTATATTTGCTATATTACACCGGCACGACAAGGACAAGAAGAAACAAACTTAACTACATCTCCCTCACCACCGACAAATCGTTTGCATCAATATAAAACAATGACATCGCTTCGTAAAGATCGAGTACAAGGTCGAATTCAGTTCGCAGTATCAGAAATTGTAGCTTGCAGCCCGATGAAGAAATGTAAGCACAACAACGACGGAGAACCAGATTTTCAGTTTCCACCCTCACCAATCTTATCGCTACCAAAACAGCAAGAAAATGTTCAACCACAACAAACAAAGAAACGACAAGCACCGATAGAGCCCAACATTACGAAATCGTCTATTACAATTAAGCCGCCAAACTGGATGCTACCGGAGCATGCACGACAGCTAACGGCAAGTAACACCCCTTTAGATGCCGCACCTAAAGTTACAACATCGACCTTTGGAAAACCACCGGAACACCCATCAAAACCGTTACCGCAACGACGGACCACTAATTACTATTTTAACCAAATACCACAAGAAGAGCGTCGATACAATGAACGACAGGAACCGATTCGGCAACGAACATATTATAATTCGAATCGCCGGCCACCACCACGAGTAGAAAAAACACGTTTTCAAACCGGCACTGCATCAAATTTTAATTCATACACAAATATTAACAGGTATGCACCACCACCCCCGCCTGTTATCCAAAGACAACGGTACCCGCAAAACCCTTCATGTTCGATAGGGTTAGCAGCATCGTAATATGCGCTCCATAAGTCTGCTTTTAGTGAGAAATATTCTTTTAGAGGATAAAGTTTTTGTGTGTCATATAAGACGCTCAAGTCTATGTTTTGCAAAAAATCTGGGATGTTTTTGAGTGAGTTCTCTATTACAAAATCTTTCGGTATTACTTTGTCTGTATTTTCTGTAAAATCAAGTGAAAAAGGGTCAATCGAATTTTGTTTTTGGAGTGCCAGGACAAGTTTCTCGAAATATCGGAGAAATGTAAGCACCATTTGTTGACGACCATGAAAGTTCGGGTGTAAGCCGTCTCCTAGAGTGTTTTGGTTGAATTTGAAGTCAAGAACATCAAAATCTAATATTTTTGATAGTGACTCCATTTTTTGGTTTAACAGCTCTATTTCTTTATTCATTGTTGTTACGGAGTGATTGTAGAATGATGTGGTTTTTGTACGATATTGAATTTTTACAAATGAAATACGCTTTATATTGGGATAAAGTCGTTTTGTCGTTTCTATGAGTGTTTTTATACGATCGATTACTGTATTTGCATCGTCCCATGCGATGTCATTTGTGCCTACTACAAATGTCAGACTTGCAGTGTCGTATAACAAATACCTGTACTGTCCACTGGAAATTTCTACTTGATATTTATATATTGTGTGACCTGAAATTGATTTTATGCGAACATGGTTATTTCGATTATAGAGTTGTAATGTCCGTATACGAGAGGCCATCGATGAGGAGAGAATGATGTGAATAGGGCGCAAAATACGAGAAGCCTGTGCTTGCCCGACTGGGGTTTCCTGTGGTGGTTGTTCATGATGACCATTGATCGGCGAAAGGTCATCGGTTTCTATTATTGTATTAGCCGGGAAGTAGTCGTTGGCCGCTATTGGTTGTTGCTTTCGCCGTTGTTCCTGTGGTCGATTATTTTTTTGCCTTACCTTTTGCGGTTGCTGGTATTCTTCGTAATACTCTGGTTCGGGTGCCGGGTCTTCATATAGTATGTCATATGGATTGATGTGCATGAGTAGCGGTGGTTGCTCTTGACGAGCTAGCACCTCGGCATATGTGCGTCTCACGAACTTACCTTTATTATGCTGAAATGGTCTGTATCGTTGAGGGCGTTTCATTCCGCTCACTATTGGACGCAGAGATTCTCCGATTTTATGATCTTTCGGATTATAATAGAGATGAGGTAGTTCACAATCTTCTGGTGTAGGTTTTAAGAGTTCGTATTGCTTTTGTGTTATCTGCTTGCTCGTGAGGAGGTGTCTTAACATCTGATCAGTGTTTTGAATCATCTGATCTATCGGATTATATGCAATCTCATCGTATGCATTTGTCTTCTGCATGTATTCCTCTGATTTTTTCTCATAATTTTCTGGTCGGTCTAAATGAAAAATTTTTGACTTGTCTGTCTTGCGAAAGACTACGTTTTTGTCTTTCTGTTGCTTCTGGAAGTCGACGATTGTGGCATCGAACATCTTGTCTATTGGTTGCTTTATAATTTCTTGTCTCAGTTCGTCGTTGTTACAGGCCTCGTGGCCTTCACATGTTCTCTATATGTACAGGTCATTCTTCTATTCTTCATGTTCATTCATGTTTTGATATTTTATATATATGAAATCAATTAAAACATGTAACACTATGAATTATCATATGAAGTAAACAAAGTGTAATTGGTGAATGAATATGATCAAATTGATCGTTATTTTTGTTATCATTGTTACAGGCCTCGTGGCCTTCACATGTTCTCTATATGTACAGGTCATTCTTCTATTCTTTATCTTTTCGCTATATCAGTGTTTATCACGTTTATCTATTTCGTTCCATTCTTTTCTTTGTGATATCTTTTCGTTATTCTTTTCTTTGTGATATCTTTTCGTTATTCTTTTCTTTGTGATATCTTTTCGTTATTCTTTTCTTTGTGATCTCTTTTCGTCTCTCTAATATATATATATATGTCTTTTCGGTTCGTGAGGATTATTATTGTTGTTAAGAGCGGTTTTGATATCTGCAGTTCGATTACATGTATTTTAGAGAGTGTGTGTTTTCTTTTCGTATGTTTCGGTTATATATATTATTTTAATAAATTTTACAAAGAGCACACAGTTGATTCATCGGCTTGGAATCAAGTACCAACCCCTCTAATATTTGGTGCCGTGACCGAGTTGAATCAGATGTTTTTATATCACTATACTATTCGAATAATCATATTGTACTTTAAAAAAAAAAAATATAATAATAATTAATTGTGTTATAAAGTATTATTTTTCTACATTACACAATATCGGTAAGTCCGCTAACTGATTATTTTAGGAAACTTGCTCGTGGCACTACGTTATTATCGTAATACATCGCCGCTACCGTAATCGTTCGATATACCGGTCAATCGAAGAAATAATCGCATCGTTAAAAGGAAGTTCCCATTAGGGAATAACCTGTATCGTCGTATCACATCAAAGAGAGAGAGTTCCTAATCAGGATATTCTCTGGATGCACTAAAAAGTGATAAATCCATTCGATCAAACAACTCTATAGACCCGCAGGTCAACTATCATCTCCATCCGTAATCCGCATTAATTCGTTATTATCACAAACAAACCACGGCTGAAGGTACCAGGAGTAGTTTGAAAAACGATAATAAACCACTTTTATCACACCACATACTCACCAACAGTTCAGAACGATTATTGTGTAAATCGATCCGACAATCCAGACCGCCTCCACCTACTCAGCCACAAAATACAGCAATGAGTGATCCACCAGATCCAATTGTACAACAGTGTCACAGAGATATGATGAAGAATGTGGAATTTGCCGGTGATGAGTCGGAGACTGTCCATAATTTTTTAAATGAAATTAAAGCTATTGGAGAAATGACAAATCAAATCGATACAACGTTATTTTTAATGGCAATATCTAAACTAACAGGGTCTGCACGACAATGGTACATTGATAATAAATCAGCAATTAAAACATGGAGTACATTACAACAAGAAATGATCCAACGTTTTAAACGAACAACATCATCAATAAAAACTGAATTGCGTGAACGAAAACAACAATTAGACGAACCCGTTACAAAATATTATGACGATATTATCCGATTATGTCGGGAAATTGATCCACAGATGACAGATTCTATGATCATTGGTTACTTGGAGGATGGGTTGAGAGATGATTTACAAGAACAAACGATGTTACAAATGAGCGTATTATCCGAATCAGATAAAACAACAATAAAATTTCTACAAATTGCAAAAACCGTGGAAGAAGTACGTAAACGTCGTCAGTATTCTGAACCAGCAGCACAACCGTATTTCGTAAAATCGATCACAACAGCCTTACAAGCGACACCATATCAATTTCAAAATATTCCGCAACCGACGAATCCATATCTTCAGTACAAGAATCCACGATACCTACCAAATCAACGTACACCGACTTCGCGTCAACAAGGAAATCCGCAACCACGTCCATCGTTTTTACTTAAAAATCCACAACAACCGTTGAATTCATCATTACCTAAACCGAATCAATACGATCCTTGTCTCATATGTGCTCGTATTAATCATCGAACAATAGATTGTTATTATAAAAAACCCAGTGGTTGTTATAAATGTGGTCAACCCGATCATTGTGTACGGGATTGCCCGCCGGTTTTCCCCTAACTGGGTCCCGTGATGGTAGTGATCCCAGTATACAAAATCCATCAACAGTGTCATCGTTATCGTCGAGTCCAATCTATATCCAAGTCCAAGTGAATGCAACACCGCAACATGCGATCGTCGATACGGAATCCGCTGTCACCATTATAAATCAAAGATTATTGACGAAAATTCATCATAAAAAATTCATTTATAAACGAAAATCTTATTCAGCAGCTAATTGTACATCTGTCAATATTGTCAGCGAAATTCAACTAGAAGTTAAAATCCACGGATATAGAACATATATAAATGCCGATGTTGCAACGAACCTCGTTACAGATTTATTGCTTGGCAATGATTGGATAGAGCAAAACAACATCGTCATTGATACACCACAACGACGTATTATCATCGTGAATAAATATTTCCGAATAATAACATCAACATCATTCGTCGAACCCCCTGACCTTCATTATCCAGTATTTTTAATCAATCAAGTCACTATTCCTTCGTATTCTGAGCGATACATCGACGTACAAGTACCATCACTTTTTGGTAATATTAATAATGTTATGTTTGAACCTATCGGTAACTTATATTCCAAATCAATTCTGACTGCAAAAGCAGTACTTAATGTTAACAATAGTCAAACACGAATTGTAATTATTAATGCCAACAATCGCCAATTTACATTGTCAAAGAATACAAAACTAGGTGTAATTTCATATCAGTCAGGATGTAATATCTGTCTTACGATACCCGCAACACCAAATGAAAGGAGCGCTCGTGTTTTGGCTAATCGATCCTGTGTCTTGCCAGTATTCCAGAAGAGGAAAGTCCGTTTTACGGATCCTTCCTGTAGAGCAAGACAAACCTATGACTGCCACTATGAATGTTATGTTTGTCATGAAAAATATTTAACTGGTAATGATCTACAACAGCACCTACGTCAAAAATGCTTTCCATCAGAAATCCGTCAGCAAATTGAAAATTTAACAAAACATATCGAGAATCCGAAACATCGACAGCAACTACAAGATATTTTATGGAAGCATGGGAAATTATTCGATTTCCGTCAACCGTCAGTAATAAAAACAACATTACGTCATGCTATTGACACCAGTAATCATCCACCTATATACACACCACCATATCGACATTCATGGAAGGATGAACAAATACAACGAGAAGAAATTGATAAATTACTTAAACAAGGTATAATAGAGGAATCCATATCGCCATGGTCATCATCGATTGTTCTCGTTCGCAAAAAAGACGGTTCAACCAGATTTTGTGTTGATTTTAGAAAATTAAATAATATCACAAAAAAGGATGCATTCCCGATTCCACGCATTGATGACATTTTTGATCACATTTCTATCAGATGCCGAATATTTTACCATCATTGATTTCAAATCAGGTTATTTTCAAGTTCCTCTCGACCCTAAAGATCGTCCAAAAACAGCATTTTCCACCAGAGATCAACATCTTCAATTCACCGTTTTGCCTCAAGGCGTTACCAATGGACCACCTACATTTCAAAGAATCGTCAACCAGATATTAGGACCGACTCGATGGAAATATGCATTAGCATATTTGGATGATATTATCATTTATTCTCAAACATTTGAGGATCATCTGTTACATTTGGATGATATTCTCAATCGTCTCAATCAAGCAAATTTTCGTCTTAATGTTGATAAATGTAATATTGCACAACAAGCCATCGATTATCTTGGACATCATATTGAGCACGGTAACATTATGCCTAATGCCGATAACATACGTGCCTTATTGAATACACCACAACCAACAACAGCAAAAGAAGCCTTTAGATTTGTGAAGGCAGCAGAATATTATCGTAAGTTCATATCGGGATTCTCAAAAATAGCACAACCATTATATAAATATGCTCCAACGACCAAACAACAACATTCAAGACGATCACAATCAACACCCATCACATTATCCAATGAAGAACAACAAGCGTTTATTGAATTAAAACGAATATTAACCAGCGATTTAGCATTACGTATTCCAAATGATCAATTACCATTCAAAATACAGACGGATGCATCAAAGCTTGGTATTGGAGCTGTTTTAATGCAGACTTATTCAAATGGTGATCTTCCAGTTGCGTATTTGTCCAAAAAACTATCCTCAACACAGATGAAATGGCCTGCAACGGAAATCGAATGTTATGCTATTATATCAGCAATTGAAAAGTGGCATAAATATCTCGATGGTCGTCCTTTTACAGTAGAAACGGATCATAAACCATTAGAACCATTGAATTTAAAACAGCAACTTAATATGAAATGCGAACGTTGGCGTTTAAAGTTGCAACGATATCAATTCACCATACGTTATATTAAAGGCAAATATAATACAATGGCAGATTACTTATCACGTTCACCAGTTGACGATGCAACAGAAGATCAAGACGATTACGTCTCTATGCAATCTCGATCAACACAAACCGAAGATCCAATATCGTCACCGTACATCGTAGCACCCGTGGTTACTCAAGCACAAGCCAAACAAAAAACACAAGATGATAAGAGGAATGTCCGTCCGTTAACGGATCAGTCCTGCGTGGCACAGCAACAGAATAGGAACGTCCCTATACCAGTGGATCGGGCCTGTGTTGCACAAAACTATCAACAAATAATCGATGACACTCAAATCATTCCATTCACCTTAGATGATATTAAACGACAACAAGATCGAGACGATCAAGTAGAACATATTAAAAATAATATTAAAAATTTCAAACATTATTTCATTGATGACGGAATTCTTATGCGGAAACAACAACATCCGATCCCATCAGTTCCATATGTTCCAAAAGGTCGAATACGTGTCGATATTTTAAAAATATATCACGATACAGCAGCAAACGGTGCACATTTTGGTCGTGATAAAACAACAAGAAAAATTCAACACCGATATTTTTGGCCAAGCATGGTTAAAGACATTCGTAACCATATCCAATCGTGCATACCATGTTTACAGAATAACCACCTACGCCGAAAATCACCTGGTTCATTAAAACCAATCAGACCGCCCGAAGGTGTTTGGCAATTATTGTCAATGGATTTTCATGGACCAATTACATCAATAACACAACGTGGTAATAAATATATTATTTCATTAACTGATGTATTAACTGATGTAATTCGTGATTACGAAAGCTGTTCGGGATTGTTCTGCATCTACTGCCGCACGATTCATTAAGGACGAAGTTATATTAAAATATGGCACACCAAGATGTATTATACCCGACAACGGCACACATTTTACAGCGAATATAATCGAAGAATTATTTAAGCAAATTGGAGTTACACATTTATATTCTACACCGTACCACCCGATGACAAATGGACAAATCGAACGATATAACGCAACGATGGATGCTAAAATAGCAGCATTATGTAATGAAAAACGAACCGATTGGGATGAACAGTTACCATTTGTTTCATTCAATTATAATACCAGTATCCACACAACAACCGGACAAATACCATTTGAAATGATGTATGGACGTTCACCCGTATTACCATTTGATCATCAACAACCAGTCGTCTCGCTTTCAAAAGATCCACAACACGTTCAAAAATTAAATCAATATTTATCGACAATTACCGAAGGGGCCAAGCGAAATATTATTCAGCAACAACAAAAGTATAAGCAACGATATGATACTCATCGATCCGATCCAAAACACAAGGTTGGCAATTTAGTATTAGTCAAAACAATTAGTAGTCGGAATAAATTCGATATTAGACATGAAGGACCATTTCAAATCGTCCAGCAAATCGGTCGAAAAACATTTATCGTTCAACATGTTAAAAAGCTAACATTAATCAAACAAATCACCACCGATTCAATCGTACCATTATTCGAACGAACATACTCAACAAATTAATTATGATCAGCGATCAATTGTAAGGAATGCGGTTATTATCATTATCATTATTATTCCTACACTGATTAATTCAGCAATGCACGTTGAGGTGATAGATTTTCCCTTCACATTGGCGATGAGGGGCTGTTAATTCGTTGTTTCATATTGATGTATTGATAATAACAAGAGCATTTCTATTGTAAATACCACTCATATATGAACGACAGAGATGATGATCCGCGGTCATTATTTCAACGTCAACCATAGTAGATTCGTGATATAATTCAATAACGATTGACATATTGCTGACAATGCGTTAGGCAAGGAATTTGACAATCATCAATGGTCATTGACAAGATTCACTGATAATTACTAGTATACTCCTTATTTTACTTCTTTATTTTTTTAGATGAACATCCCATGTGGAAGTTCATGGATATACTGCCATCTGATATAAAGGACTTGACCTAGGATTTTCCTTTGTTGAGACCTGATAGTTAGCTATTTATCTTCGTTTTTCATGGGGCTGATAGTCATTATAATCGTCAGGTCCCTCAGCGATAATCTTAACGATAACAATTTTAGATGTCTAATTATAACTATAATCGTCGTCCTCGTCCACAACTTTATCGGTCACCATTACAAGAATTAGATGCACGTAATAAGAGGTATACACCAAAAAACGTGGACCGAAACAACCATTATCAAAAATTATGTGAACAGGGAAAATGTAAAAAATTCCAACAACCATCATATTCACATTATTGTATTCACCACGAAACGGAACTGAATACGTTAGATGAATTAATTGATCAAGCACGGCAAACAATCGATTTTACTATCGATACCGAAAACGATATAAAAACACAGCACCCAGCATTGATCCAAATCGAATTTGTCCATGTCAATCGTCCATCCATTGTCATCATTATTGAAGTGCAACATCTACCGCCACAAACATCACCAGAATTCATTAAAATTAAACAACTGTGTTCAATTATATATGCATCAACTAACCGTTGGTATTCGTGGGTAGATGCATTGGATGAATTATCCAAATTCCGACAGTTCAATCTATTCGATAGCGTTGATCATTCAGTTATGTATAATATACAGGATGACTTTAAAGGATGGTACAATCGTGTTTATCCAAGGACCCCGGATCATAAATATGCACCAAATGATAAATATTCATTGCAATTCGCCATTTATCATGTATTCAATCAATGGTTGGATGAACGGATGACATTGAGCGAATGGTCCTGTGGTATTGATCTAGCATTAGAAACCTATATACCAACGGGCTTAGTCGGTCGTGATCGTGAACAATACATTAGAGGTGCAAAAGAAATTCGCCCATTATTAGAACGTTATGCATTAAATGACTGTTTTGCTGTGACAAAACTCATTTTTCCGGTATTGTATAGTTGGTCACTACAGCAAGTCAACGATTATGAAGCATCCATGATGTCATTAGTATTATCATTACAACCACCACAACTAATGGAATTAGAAGCAATATCCGATGATGAAGAGACGGTAGTTCATGTACGAAATGAACCACCGTCAGAATTAGCAACGATATCTGATAATAATGATCAACAACAATCGGTAGTTTATGTACGAAATGAACCACCGATTCCGCTTCTACAACAACCACAATTAACATCATCACAATATGAATTAATATTGAGCGATGATGAACCACTACCACCCTCATCATCGTCTTCGTCATCACATCATTTAACATCATCGAACTGTCCCACATCGTCACGTACCGTTTGTATTACTCAACATCGCAATAAATCAGATCAACAAAAGCGAAATCGTAAGTATAATACTCAACGACGAGCAAAACGATATCGTCACGAAGTAATTCGACACATTTATCATCTATTCAATATTAGCAAAATTAAACGTATATTAAGATCAATGAATATTAATTATACTAATTTTAATATTGTTTCACATACACTTTTTATTGGGCTTAAAGACGAACACGTACAGGAACAGGTAGAACAAATGTTACATGAGCGTATGTTCACGGAACAACATTATAGACGTTTATATGCGTAAACTTATTGCTCAACATTCATATTTCAGTCAGATTTTAGTCAGTATTAGCTTTAACTTTTTCTCATTTTGTTTGTTTTTCTTTTTGCTTACAGTTAATACTCGTTGTTATTCTTATAAAACACAGCACTTTTTGCTGATTTTTTTGTGTTCTCGTCATTTTTGTGTCTTTGTTACAAGAAGGAAAATATTCCTATTTCATTAAACACGTTTTCTCTAGTTTTTTTTTCATTTTGTTGTTTGAGGACAAACTTTTTCGTTGTAGGGAGGACTGTTACAGGCCTCGTGGCCTTCACATGTTCTCTATATGTACAGGTCATTCTTCTATTCTTCATGTTCATTCATGTTTTGATATTTTATATATATGAAATCAATTAAAACATGTAACACTATGAATTATCATATGAAGTAAACAAAGTGTAATTGGTGAATGAATATGATCAAATTGATCGTTATTTTTGTTATCATTGTTACAGGCCTCGTGGCCTTCACATGTTCTCTATATGTACAGGTCATTCTTCTATTCTTTATCTTTTCGCTATATCAGTGTTTATCACGTTTATCTATTTCGTTCCATTCTTTTCTTTGTGATATCTTTTCGTTATTCTTTTCTTTGTGATATCTTTTCGTTATTCTTTTCTTTGTGATATCTTTTCGTTATTCTTTTCTTTGTGATCTCTTTTCGTCTCTCTAATATATATATATATGTCTTTTCGGTTCGTGAGGATTATTATTGTTGTTAAGAGCGGTTTTGATATCTGCAGTTCGATTACATGTATTTTAGAGAGTGTGTGTTTTCTTTTCGTATGTTTCGGTTATATATATTATTTTAATAAATTTTACAAAGAGCACACAGTTGATTCATCGGCTTGGAATCAAGTACCAACCCCTCTAATAGTCGTGTACTTTTTTGACGAATTCGTCAATTGCGGGTCTTGGGATATTGCGCGCTTTGATATTTTCATTGAATTTTACCTGTAATTTTCCTCTCATTGTTTCGATCTCTTCTGGGAGGCGCTTTAATACTGTTGTCGGGTTTGGATGGGCATAACCGGATCCTTTGTTTAGGACTGATCGCTGGTATTCATCTAAATTTAGAGCATAATTTTTCGTTTGGGGTGGATATCCTATATTCGAAAAATGGGGATGTGGGTGAGCCTTGGTGTAAAAAATCGTTTTACAGAACTGAAACTAATTCAGAAAACTCTTTTCAGAATAAGGTTTGATACACAAACGATATATCCTAATTCATGTGGAAGACAACTTGGTGTTCACTAACAGTTTTAAAAGTCAACAGAAAACATTTTAGTTTTCTCGAAATCTTTCCAAGTAGGGACATGTCCTATAACCAATCTTAAATACAGACCAGAGGGAGAAAATAAAATAGAGTACACGGGGAAAAAAACCGTGAAACTCATGGCGGTTTTTATACGCGGTTTCTCGCAGTCAGTTTGGCGTGGTTTTTGTTCCCGGTTTTAGTTGTTCATGCTTTTGTTTCCTATGGTTCCTATATGACAGTTTTGCTTTGACTGTTTTAAAACTATTAGAAAAACCGTGCAGGTAAAACTGTGCAAGTAAAACCGCCCACTTTGAAAGGAAAGAAAAATAGAACAACTCCTCCAGCAATCGAACCTGAGACGCTTGGCGAGTATGAAGTATGAGACCAAGACACAAACCACTGAACTGAGGAACTTACAGAAGTGTGTCTTCGCACTGCATACTCATCATGTTCTCGGGTAGATTGCTGTAAAAACTTCAGCATTTTACGAAAAGCGGTCGCTGTTGAATTTGTAAAGCCCCTCGCTGTCGTACATGTATTTGAGATACAAAAGAGAAACGCTAACTGTATAAGTGTGCACATATATCATATCATACTATCGAGTGTATTCTATGACGAATGTCTAGAAACTTATGGTTAGGAGAAGATATTCACTATACCCTTTCTCTCTACCTTCTAAGACTACGTTTAAATGGTACCAGATTTATATGCGACACTTACAATAGTAGAATACAAATATTCTATTTTGGTGCTATTGTAGGCATTACAATTGCAGGATCTGCTGATGGTATTCCTGATACGGCACCGAATTTATTGCGACATCCGCAAGGATTGAGATTTGATCAAAACTTTATTTCTATGTCGTGGATCTTGACAATAATCGTGTGCAACGTTTCAGTGTTGTTAATACAACGTTTCAAAATTGTTAACAGGGTTTATTAATCTAACCTTATCTAGAACAAGAATACGAAGAAAAATATTTATTTTTCATTTTTATTTTGTGTCGATATACCTGGAAATCAAGTGTTCCTGTTTTCAATTTTATAATGTAATCCGCACACTTAATCCGTATTTTCTGACTTCATAGGTTCTGTGCTATAAGGCTTTATCAACAGAACCTCGAATAGTTTGTACCTTAGAAAAAAAGGAAACTACTCATGTAGTCGAAACCGGACGAAAACTGGCGGTTAACCACAGTTATTTCAGCTGAAACTATAGCAACACAACAGACAAAATAACAGTTAGTGTCACAATTAACCGGAAAAACGCACGGTTCCGACGGTCGGTACCGGTAAAAACAAGCAAAGTATGTGCATGTACTCATTAACATTATAGCTGTATTTCAACCCAGGTATTTTCACGTGATCTATTTAGTTATGCTCAAAGCTCAGTGTAGATGCAACTTTTGAATTTCTTAAAAGCTTTTAAAGTTTTAAAGAGTCTGACTTTAAAAGTTCATAACGCAGCTGGAATTTATGTGACATAAACAAGAACGTATTTTGAAGCAAAGTTGCGAGCGTAAAAGTTGTTCAGAATTCCGGTTTGCAAAGAAAAATATTCTTGAGAATAGTTCTCAGCTCAAAGACGACTTTAACAAATAAAAATAAAAAAATTGGTTGAAAAGAGTTAATTTGGCTCAACGCAGTTTTCTTTGCTGTGTGCGCTAGAAATGTTCGGGACACTTGAAAACTACAACGTATAGACCACT
>CAJNOQ010002870.1:0-22305 GCA_905250885.1 Didymodactylos carnosus | reverse complement strand
CATTTCTACACAAAAACAAATGTTGCTACTATGCTCAGCGTAGTCGATTACCTATAGTCCATGGCATTTTGAGATTCCCAGAGATATCTGCTCGGAGATAGACACGTGCTCGGGGAAAGCGAGCCCTGCCCAAACGACGATAGCTAGAGAGCTGGCAATTGCATACTTTTGTAGAGTAACGTCCGAACTATCTACGCATACAAAAAAATTACTAACATTGTATGTTAGTTTTCTGACAACGGAGCTGGTTTTCCAAAGATACTCTGAAAATCCGATCTCTGGAATTTTTTCAAAAGTTGCTTCCGCTTGTGAAAAGTTCTGCGCAAGTCTTGGCTATTGAACAGCGAAAATCGCCGGTCTCTATCTCATTCCTATCAAAAGTTATTCAAAAAATGCCCACGGGTCTTGTATTTTGGGATAGATAGTAGACTATATTCAAGAAGTTTAACACAAAAAAAATTAAATCATTTGGTTTTCAATCCATGTGAAACAGTCATATACATATAATTAAACTGAAAGAAAAACAAAACAAATATCAAACAGATTACAATTATGATAGTCTCTTTCAGAAGATTTTATAATTCGGTCGTGTTTATTTCTCTCTTTTGATTTTTGCTAATTTTTACCCTTATTTTTGTACAATTTGTATATAATGAAGTAAACACAAGTGTCACTTGTTTATTTTCTCCCATTAGAAACTATTTATGTCAGATATTTATAAATCTTGATTGCATAGAAGGAGTGTAATCTTTCTCTGTAAAAAAAAACAATAATATATTTTTCGCCTCTTAACTTAGCAGTGAACTCGCTACACGTTTTCCTTTATTCTTTTCTTCTATGCATGTGCGTCTATTTTTCCACTGATTATTTTAATCTAATTAATGAATAGATTCTACTTGTTATATCCTGGAATGCAATATTTATGCACTTTTTTTTGTTGCGAATAACTATTTCACATTATTATAAAGAATAATTTTCGGTTACTTTTTCTAATATAACTTTTCTCTAAATTTGTATAAAAAACGCTGAAAACAAAAGATGACCATCGTACAACGATGAACATTGACAAATATTCCCTTTATAGAATTTCAGGTGTATTTCCGTGAATCTACCCAAATAAAAAAATACTTTTTGGATGAAGAAAACGGATTTTGTGTTAATTGAAAAGAAGTCGGAAATGTTTTGATAGTCCTATCCTATCGAACAGAATCAAACATTGATGTTTTCAAAAAATATTTAGCTTTCCTCTCTGGTGGTATTGCAAAGCTCGTTTCAATATGGCTACGATTCGGCTCGTCTCTCAGCGAACTATTTACGCTCTCTGTGAGATCAGAAACGTATCTCGGTATCTCCTATGTTAAAAAAGAGCATGATATCCTTGTCTGTAATCAGAAACGTACTTTAGTCTAGAAAACCAAAATGACTCGATAAACAGGTTATTAATAATTGTGAATATTGTTAACTACTATAGAAAGATCAGGTCAGTCGGTCTCACGCAATAAATGTAAAAAGACGCAATTAAACTGTTTCGCAAAAACCCAAGCATAAACGACCCAATTTTTTGGGTTATTTATCTAGATTCAGTTCCACGTGCATCTAGATGTACGTGGAGTTGAATCTAGATAAATAACCCAAAAAATTGGGTCGTTTTTGCTTGGGTAGTATACGTAAAAATTAGAGTCGATTAATAGATGAAAACAGTAATTTAATGATTAGATGAGCAAAAGTTGAATTACCCCATAACATGAAACGACCAAAAAAATATGACAGTACACACAAAAAACAGCAGAACACAAAAAATCTAATAACAACGTTTTTAATGTTTTGTAAACAATAACGTGACCATAGTGTTACTATTTCCACGCTGGTATCGTATCCTCTAGATGACGTTTAACTCGATTTGAATAGACTGCAAGTGCTCGATTCATTGCATATGGTAGTAATCGTTTTTCACCGCTAATATTGTAATGAACATCGCCATCTCTAACACCAGTATGCACTCCAACGAACCGCCCTGTTGTATCAAATATAGCACCCCCGCTGGCACCTCGTAATGAAGGACAATCATGAACGATATACATGTCTTCATTTTTCACGTATTTTCCTATTGATACAGTTCTATGGTCGGGATGCATTGCAGAATTCACGTTTTCACGTGTATATGATGAATAACCGGGACATTCTTCATAAAATTTCACATCTTTGTTTCTTCTCATTGTTGAACAGTACGACAGCAAAAATAATTGTGAATTTGGCTCAAGTTCGTCTTTCTCCGATAATCTCGGAGCACAAAACTCTTCTTTATTTTCAGAAACCAATGTATGCTTTACTTGTTCAAATCTACAAATACCCAGAATTGCAATATCATCATCCTCGGAACAGATTTCACTTGGTTGTAATCCAATACCACCAATACCACGAATGAGTATTTCAGCTTCCAACACATTTTCATTATCTGTGTTGAATAAACGATCAGACGCATACGATAAGGACGTAAATATTATACGTTTATATGGCACAAGTACATTGTCTTCTTCTGTTAACGGATTAAACACATGAGCTGCTGTGATTATATATCGACCATTGACGATTAAACCGCTTCCGCTTACATAACTTGTTATGTCGTCTTGCTGAAATTCGACACGAATTTTAATAACAAGTTTAGATAAATGTTCGAGTTGTTCTAAAGTTCTTAAATCAATATGCATATCAGAATCGATCGTCAACTCGGCCCGACCGTTGGGTGAATATGTGAATGGAATATTTTCTTTCAATTTATTTGTTTGATAATCCATAAAGGGACGTTCATATGATGTTTTATGTTTAGATCGAACTGCGCGATTATGTTTTAGGCGTTGTTGAACTTCATATTCTTCTTCTGACGACGGTTTATTACTAATATTCTATAATTAAGTAAATAAAGGATTTAATTACGAGGAAGATCTATGAGATAATAAAAGCTTATCACTAAGTGAGCTTATTTCCTGCCGGATAGCCATAAACAACCCACTTTAGGACAGAAAATTCGGTTTTTCCTTCCTATTACTTCGTTTATACAAGATTCTCAAGTTGTGCAGGTGGACTGTGTTTTGATCATTAGAAATATTTTTTCTTACTTACTAATTTTTCATTAGTGCTTTTGACTGTCTTCTCCGCTGATGCCATGATGTGGACTGTTTATCGCAATCAATGTGGACTGTTTATCTGAAAATATCAAATAAAACGAATAAGCAAATATCTAAGGAAAACAAAAGTTAAAACTACGAAAATCATTCAAAAAACTATGTTTACTCAATCAAAGTAACAAATAAATAAATAAAGAAGCAGAGCGATTCACTGTGTGTAGTCTGGGTCAATCCATATAGCTTATGTTTATTATCGATGAGAACTGTATACAGTACATCTGTAAAAAATCAGTACAAGTGTAAAACAAATGCTCTACTACATGAGCCTTATGAACACAAACGAGAGATTGCTTTTCATCGTTAAATTTAAGGTCTGAATTTACTGAAAAGGGTGTTGTCATTCGGTATAATGAAAACATCTGAATAAGAACAATATCAGTCGGGAGAAAAATCGAAAAAACCTGAAAACTTACATATTTGAGTCGAGTTTTTATGAGAATTTTTTTCAACATTTTTGTCCATTTGTTTTTTTGTCCGTACTTTTCTCGATTCAACGTTTTTTCTCACCCGATACTTTTTTTGCCATTTCTATTTTCGACCATACACATCTGAAATAGACGTCGGCGTGACTAACTTTTTAAAAATTTGGATCAGTAAATTTTGTTTTTGCTTAAAATATCTATTTTTTTGTAAAACGCAGCTTTTTGTGCCAAAAAAGTTTAATTTTTTTGGTAGACATGAAAGAATTCTTTTGAAAATACCTTACGACCACCTTTAAAAAACAATTTTGCACCAAATGAGGACGAAAAAGTTTGTGATCGGGACCACTTCAAAAATAGCCGATGTCTAATTTAACTCGGAGGGCTGAAAGTGTAAACTTCGGCAACTTTCCAATCTTCACGAAGTGTAGGTGACATTCTAGTTTTTGTTTATTGTGTTCTACTTGCTTGTTTTTTGACGAGAAAACAAACAAGGATACATGACTCGTGCAATAGTAAATAGGACTGTTTATTTCGCGTTGATTTCATTCATTACACAGAAGCAACCGGTCAACAAAATTGTGATCGGATAGATATCTCGAGTGCGGACCGGCCGTTTGCCCAAAATTTTGACCGGTACTCAGACTTTCGAAGCACTCTTTTGGGATGGTAGTTACTGAAAGAATAGCGGATTTGTCTCCTTCATTATTTGTATGTATGATCAACTACAGCATAAATCGGATGATTTTAAATTTAAACCCGCACGAGTGACTGCGAGAAAAATAGGTTTAATTCTGTGTAATGCGTTAACAAATAAAAGCAGACAGATAAAAGTGTTTACCATCATTGGTAGAAATGCCTGCATCCCTGCGTTTTTTGTATTTCCTCTCCTCTTTTCGAAAGATGAGTGTGTCGTATGGTTTATGTATTGTTAGGCGTATCTAGTACGCAGCGCTTCATTTTATTTCTCTGTTATATTTATTTATTATATTTCATTTAAAATTCCATATATATGGGTATCCTAATCCTATAAACATAGACAATCTATATTTATGTGTAAGTTCAACTATCATAGACAGTTATAAAACAGGCAGTAGTCAAAACACCTATACGAGAAAATTATGAATATTTCAAGAAGAGAATAATGAATGCAATTATTATCCTTTTTCAAGCACTACAAAACACTACTGAATATACTTTTTTTCAGTCATTGTATTTTCTACTTATAAGCTAACCGGGTCCGATAACCGTCGACCGGATTGGGCACCCGATTCGGTTGCATCTCTGCTTCATTAACGAAAGAAAAAACGACTCACTCACTGAATCTACGTACTAAAAAAAGAGTCAACACTCTTAACTTGTGCAATAAAAATCTGAGAGCATGTGCTTCGCTTAAAATATTAAGAATATAATTTATTCCCTTAGCTTTATTACTCTAGGGTCTTACAAAATGCACTGTAAATTCGTGTACTGTTTCAGTAGGTGACAGTTCACCTACCATGATGGGTAGTCACATACATACGTGGATGGCATTTTTTTATTGAGTGTGTTTTCACCCAGTAAGATTGGTGATGTACAAAACTGGGTGGTCGCTGTCAGTCAAATCAGACTTTTGCGTTCTGTATGCATAGAGAAATGGCCGATATATAATAAAGAAACAATGAACATGTTCATTATTTCTTTGTTATATATCGGTCGTTTTATTTATTTATGAGAGTTCCTTGAAACCTAGAATAACTAACGTTGGAACACCGAGTAGCTGTAGAAAGATTTGTTTCAATGAGGTGAGGTTTACTCAGGAGTTCTTCATGCTTGTTATATACTGTTGCTAAGCGCTACACTGTACAGCGCACTTCTTGAGAGATTGTTTCCTCAGCGAAATTTAAATGTAGTGGGAAAGACGGTTCATTTTTCTCTCCTTGACATTTTCAAGTCCTTTTGTGTTTACCGAAATAACATTCGTTTGTTTTTTTGCTTACAGAATATCAAAATGCATACATACATGTCTAAGCTGTTCGTTCTCATCGTTTCATTTGAAAAAATATATTGATCATCTTCAAAGTATACATGGTACCACAAAAGCAATCTATATATCTTGTTTCATATGTAATTCCACATTTACAAATATTGTTAATTACTCGTTACCAAGATTATTTACTTTTTATTGCACATTCTTCGCATCGTTATCAACTTGGCTTTATTTATCATCAACATCAATTTATACTGGGACACCATCGATTTATTCTCTCATGTCACATGGTAGACGTTTGCATCGCAACGATATTTATTCGATGAAAATTTTCTAATCAAACTTGCTGGTTATCCTTCATCTGTAAATATAACACGTCCACTATTTGAAGCAAAAATAGCTCAAGATAAATTAATTGAATACAATGATATTGAAAAAGTTACAATAATTCAAGATAATATATTTACGAAGAATTGAGCCAATAGTCTATTATATATTGATTCAACATGCTCCATTTCATAATGATTTATTATCAATGTCAATGATTGTCTATAATACATTTTTTGATAGTGGACTGTTTCATTTGCAATCACCATTGGTTACTATTGTTACCCTAAAAATGACGGTGCTCGTGTAAGCAGAATCTACTCTTATAATAATTGCTCGCTAATCTTTGTTTTTTTAGATAGCTATACGCAATAATAGATTTAATAATGTCAAATGGAGCGTGGTACCATTCTTAAGTAACCTGACACAGTTTTTGAAACTGCCGGAAGTGCAGCAAGACCTTAATTACCCATCATCAACCGATTATCCTGTTATGATGGACGTCTGCGATGGTGATTTCGCTCGGTCGCATACAGTGTTTGGAAATCAAGAGTTTCTAAAAATCGAGCTCAATTGCGGTATACCTTGCTTGTACTTATACTGTTTCTTTATCTGTTGTGTATATTTCTTTTACTGTTTTAGATGATTTGAACATTACAAACGCAGTCTCACACAAAATGCACAAAATTTTCTTTGTTTATTGGACGCTATTAAATTTGAAGCGTGACCACCGAAGTGGCCAAGTGGCAAAACGATTAATCGCTGCTTGCGATTCAAAAGCACTAAAACACGATTTATTCGATTAAGTGCTCGGTAACCTTAATAAATATAAATCAATTTCTGTCAGGAAACTTAACGGTTATTTTATTTCAGCTGATTTTGTCAATGCTATCAAGATTCTGTCTACAGATGGGATTCATGTGATGGTGGATGGTAATGAAAAGTTTTATCGTGATGCACTTTTTTTTATGATTGGTGATTACGCGGCGCAACAATCGATCCATAGAAGAAAAGAATGTGTTGCAGCGACAAGATTTTTTCCATGTTGTGACGTGAATAATAAAACCGACAAAAATCCTTTATTATTTTGGCAAACAAATGTCTTAACAATGCCACTTTTGGCAAAAATGTCAAAATTATATTTGGCTACATCTGGGACAAGTATGAGTTCAGAGTCGGCCTTCAGTCTATCTGCCTATTATGGAAGAAAAGAACGTTCTCGACTTCCATCAGAACCATTGGCATTATCAGTGTTCTTAAAGGATAAGCTTCAACAACAAGAAGACGCAACGAATTAAACAGCTTTTATCTTTTATTTACTATACTCGCTATATGTTTTATATTATATTTGTTTTAGTAAAGGCATACGAGGAACATCAGTTTTGGCTGTCCTTAGGAAAGCTCAAATTTTAGAGGGCAATTTATTAAATTCTCATTGAAGAGCGGATAAATAACGAAAATTAGTTTTTCTCTTGGTGGAAAGAGTAGTATATAACTTTTTAGTGAAGCGAAGCAGTATATCTCCTCACATGATTCGTCGTAAAGCATCCTCGATCACGCAAATCTAAATCTTTTGTCAACATTCATAGACGAAAAATAACACAGAAACGCCAAAAATAAGAAACTAAATTGACAAAATATGACTTCTTTCTTCGATATCTTGAAAACATTTTCTCCAAGCTCGAGTCAAGCCCAAGCTTTACCCAAGCCTGACTTTCCAAGCCTGAGCCCAAGCCAAGCCCAAGCCATCACTCAAGCTCAGGCTTGCCAAGCCCAATCGCTTGGGCTTGTAACATCCCTAATGGTGACGGCTTTAAATCAGTTGTCAGCGGAATATCGCTGGTATAGAGATTACGTTGGGCTGCACCACGAGATGGCCGAAAGAATCAATAAGTTACCTGCCGAACTTGTTCGGGAATGGGTTACTTCTACTCTCTCTGATTTGTACTCAGCTGCGACTAGAGAAAAGATTTTCGGTCTGTGTCATGTTTTAACAGAAGCGGCTTGCAGATACAGCGTCGACGAAGACCCAGGTCCGATTTGGAAAACGACGACAAAGTCGAGATAAAACACAAGCAGATAACAATGATGTCCTGGGCAAACCCGCAATGCTACGAAATGTTCACAAAACATCTAGAATATGACAGCGAGGACTGGGAGTACGCAATCGATTCCCTCTTAATGGTTATCGCCTCTGCAAATTCACGGAATGTGTTCACGGATCCTGACAGTCTCAGAGAAGACTTCATGGCAAATCCTGCACTACTGGAAAAGTGCCATCCGCTGATGATGGTAGTGATTATTTTAGTCTTACCCCTGTTCTTCGAAAATACTTATCGATCGCTAACATTAGTCCGCTTCGAGAAGAGCTCAGTCTGTTTTTGAAACAAGTTCAACCGAATGACACTTCACTGAAAGTTGTAGACACGTTCATTGCTATATTTTGTCTCGAAGGCGTACAAAATCCGTCGTTCCACGAACAGTTTCTCACGTATCCCGCATATAAAGCCGCTGTCCGAAGATTCAAGCGCATTATCGTGTATCTTCGTCAGTTTTACTTCGTGTATGTGGATCTAGATATGAGTGGGGCTTCGGTGTACGACGATGATTGAACAGGAGGACTTCGACATCGATCTGCAACAGATTGTCAGTGAGCTGTTGAATCATTTGCAGTCTTCGTCGGGGTTAGAGATAGTGGCGGAGCCAGGAGTTTGATCTAGAGGGGGCTCAGCCCAGAAATTTTCTAAACTTCGCCAGAGATAAACTCATTTAAATTTAATGCTCGAAATCTATGAATTTTTGAGTGGGGGCTCAGAAAATTTTAGAGGGGGCTTAGCCCTCTCTCGCCCATAGCTGGCTCCGCCACTACTTAGAGACTACAGACCTTTTATACTGCCTACAAGCGGCAGCATCGGCCCGGACACATCTCTGCACAACACTCCAGTCATTTCTAAATCCTGGCGGAACCTACGAAACTAATCACATCGAAATGAATCTTCCTACCGTATTTTCTGAGCAGGCGTTCGTCACTAACTTGGTTTTCTGGTCCTCGAACGAAGGTTCTGATAATTTGCCGTATTTCGTTCGAGTACTTTGGACTTTTGCAGACAAAAGCTTCGACTCATTTATATCGGCGGAGGGTTCGTTCAAGAAAGATAGCATTCACACAGATTTTATGTTTTACAAACACGACGAGTATCCCAGTTACGCGATGGTCTTTGTCTCCGAATATTTTCTTCCACTGTACGACTCTCTGAGAGAGTCACATCAAATGGCATGTACGAAAGAAGACATGGAACGCCACTCGAGCCAACTACCATTTTCACTCACGTGCTCTTTCAATGCATGCTAAACTTATTGACTCCGTCTTCTTATGGGAAGCAAGAAATTCTGAAATACTGTTTACATGCATTAACGCCCGTTTTCGATTCTTATGAGTTGCAGAGCGTTCGAATCGCAGTGTCTTTGAAGTTGGAGATACGGATGACGGCTGCCCGTAGCATGGTAGGTGCCGATCCATTAGACGAAATGAGAAAGGCAGCGTTTCAGAGCGTGGAGAGAGAATGTGAAGCTGTTAGGAGCTTTTGCAACAGCCCTGGTCAGGGCTGGCAACAGACAGTCGACTATAGTCTGTACGCATCGGCTGTGTCTCTAGGCTTCCTTTACTCCGCACTAAGCCTAGATGATCCACTTTTGATATCTGATCTGTCGAAAATGATACACAGGATTCAAAATCCGATCTTAAAGCTCGATGCTCTTATGATTCTCGCACAAAATTCACTGCAAAATAATACATATTCGTTTATTGAAAAATTTCTACAAGAACAAATAATTGACAACGTCCGTGATTTACCGAGAGATAAATCGCCGCTGATTAGCTGCTTATTGGTTGTACGAAGCTTGATGGTATTCGACAGTACAACAGGTACAACAAAAAGAGCTCTTCTTCTTGAAGTTCTGAACTACCTAGACCTGTTTCCTGATGACAAACAGAAGGGAGCGCTGTTAACCTCGGTTCTTGGCATTCAGATGGCGACGTACACTTCTTGTTCATCGCTCTCTTTGTTGAAGCACCGTTCGAATTTAAGGTGTTTGCCTTATTTTAAAAGCTGTGCGCTGCAGAGAGTCTGTGACCAACGCGTTACTCCTACATTCTGCCTCTCGAACTACAAGTCAAATGAGTCGATTCCAGTTTTATTTCACTCAATGTGTCTAGCCGAATTATCGCATGACATCCAGGTCATACAAGCGTTTTCCGGGAAAGTTGACACATCGCAGTTGTTCGATGATATGCCCGGTGTGCTTACTTACTCAAGAGCAACTGTGATTGATGAAATTCTGCACGCAGTCAGACAAGGACCGTTACTGTCAGAAAAATAACCATAGTAACCCTTCTTTTCTCAAGCGCATAACTTTCTTGACTATCTTACTTGACATACAAAATGTTGATCGAAAGGTTGATTATTTCTACATTATGTTCTTTTGCAGAAAAGTAACATAATCATGAAGTTGTCTGAGAGTGTTAACCTGAATCGAATGGAATATTTCTCGCGAAACATGGGAATAATTGACTTTATTATGCTCATAATGAGATGAAGTCGTCGATATGCTTCTTTTCGTTTACGAAAAGAAAGAACAAAAGTAATGTCATCTGTTTTAACATCTCAATTTCACATCTGCTCTGATGGATTAAAACTTAAGTTCTGAGAAAACAATAGACATTTCAAGCACGAATAAAAGACCGTGAGCCGCCCAACTTTCGACGTTTCTCGTGTTTCTGAGTGCGTTTCTTGTACCTTGGGTGCGGTTCTTAGTGGCTTAAAGAAAATAACCATAGTAACGCTTTTTTCTCAAGTAGATAACTTTCTTGGCTATCTTATTGAAGAAAGTCACGACTTGTAGACATTTCTTGCTAATGAAATGCGCAGGTCTTTTGCCTGATGTGCTTCACTTGCTTGACTCGAGAAGTTCATCCGGTTGAGTTTCTTGATATCAAGTCATGGGGGAAAAGTGGACTTTGGGAGTCTACAGGAGTTCTGGGGATCCACAGAGATCCATGGAGTCCACATGAATCCAAGTAATTGGGAGACTATGTGTAACTGTTAAACTTTTTTTAGATTTCGCTAATTCTTATTTGTACCATAAAAATAACAACTGAGAATGTATTTATTTCCAGAGAAAAACAGAAAAAAAGATGAACTACTTTTATTCTTTTTTTGCTTTGCTTCAATTACTCGTGATAATCTATCTGCTGATATGCGATCATTTTCGTCTGTTACTTTAAACTAACGAGGGAACCTTTCCAGGTGATTAAACGCTTTTTGCTCGGAATCTAGTGGGTTATAGGTTATCGACTATGCTAATTACGAATATGACCATAAAGGTTGCCCTTAGCCCATCGAAGACCTGGTTTTCTAGAAAACTGGTTTTTCAGAAACTCTAAAATATAATCCTAACCTTTCTTAACGATGCATGATTGTAGCCCGCACATTTTTGATTGAAATGAGACATCTCCCAGCTTTATATATGGCACAAGTACATTGTCTTCTTCTGTTAACGGATTAAACACATGAGCTGCTGTGATTATATATCGACCATTGACGATTAAACCGCTTCCGCTTACATAACTTGTTATGTCGTCTTGCTGAAATTCGACACGAATTTTAATAACAAGTTTAGATAAATGTTCGAGTTGTTCTAAAGTTCTTAAATCAATATGCATATCAGAATCGATCGTCAACTCGGCCCGACCGTTGGGTGAATATGTGAATGGAATATTTTCTTTCAATTTATTTGTTTGATAATCCATAAAGGGACGTTCATATGATGTTTTATGTTTAGATCGAACTGCGCGATTATGTTTTAGGCGTTGTTGAACTTCATATTCTTCTTCTGACGACGGTTTATTACTAATATTCTATAATTAAGTAAATAAAGGATTTAATTACGAGGAAGATCTATGAGATAATAAAAGCTTATCACTAAGTGAGCTTATTTCCTGCCGGATAGCCGTATACAACCCGTGGCTATTTTTGGATAACTCCAGAATGAAGAAGTTTAGAGACCTGCAGCTTTCAGCATTTTGTGGAGGAGACTTTACTGCATCTTTTGATATATGGGGATTTTGAGAAGTCGGAGGCGGTGTATCTGGTATATGAAAATAGAAGAGGTTGCCAGATACCGAAGCCAAAGTCAACCTAGGACCTATCTATCTCAGTTCGATTAGGTTTCATAACATTAGAATCATTTCCGAACATAGGTTGTCGGGTATGCTAAATCTCATGGCAATGTTAGTTTTCAAAATAAGACGAAGGAACCGAGTGAAAACTTATGCCAGGTAAAATAATCCATTTTTGACTATTTTCATCAAAAATTAAAACTCATAACTCGGTCAAAAACCATTCGAACTACTTCAGAATATCAGTTATATACTCTATTTTATCTGTAGTGTACTGTAAAGCTCAATAAATGTTTAAAAACCAACAGAAAACACTTTGGTTTTTGAAAGGCTTTCCAGAAACCTTCGGAACTAACAGAATCCTTTTTAGTAATCTTAAGTACAGAATCACAGTGGATAAAACAAATAAGGAAAATGAAAGAAAATAAATAAAGAATAAAAGAGCAATTAAATCGAAAAAATCTACTACTGCACTGACCCGCAAAAAACAATTTTTCCAAATCTCTGTTTTCAAATTTCACTCTGATTTCGATAAAGTTGAGTTGACAACTCTTAAATCAGTATCTCCCACTAGTATAACTATAATTAGCACAGGAACATGAATAGAAGAATAGATGACTGTAAACGCCACGTATGAATGCAGAGTTCAGTCAGTTGGAGGCATTTAATAAGTGTTTTACAACAAACAGTGATTAAGTGTTTTGTTTTTTAATGCTTCAAGAAAGAAATAGCAGATTATCGTTGATCAAAACAATCAGTTTCAATCAAATCAAGAGAATATTAGACGAACTAATGGGCAAACTTTTCAAACAGATTTTTAGAATTATAACAGCCGGATAAAATGAGATCATTTTTTTTATTCACGGTATTTCGACCTTAACCGATCATTATCAAGTAATACAAACTGGGAAAGATGAAAAATTTTATCTAAAAGACAATAAAAAACTGAATTATAACTGTTCATATTCTTTAATGTTATTTCCATTCGACAAGTCATCGACTGAATTTAGTAAATACAGGATAGAAAGTTGTACACTGGAGAATGGACTATACATGAACGAATACGAAAATGTTGATATATTTTTCCCGATTATCTTTATTTTCCTTTCCTTTTATCCGGAAAGTGCCGACCGCGTAACACTCAGGAGTAAAATTGATTTCTTTACATCATCCGGATATACGATACGTATAGTGGGATGGATCAGTACCATTTAGGATCGGTTTTGTAGCACTAATTTCTATCGATTCCCTAATTAAGAGTTTATATTTGTGTTTTTCCTTGAATAAAATTCTAAAATTATCCCTACTAATTCATGTTCTTTTTTCACGAAATGCCGACCGACTACTGACTTCAGGGCAAACGTTGAGTAGCATAATGTTGAGCAGATGTTCATTGATGGATCTTGATCAATAATACTGACTGACGTAGATCTTTTTGATATTGAGCGTGTCATAGGTCCTGAGTAAATTTAAGAGGGAGAAAACTGATCTGAGGATTTTGAAGATTTCAAAACATTTGGAGAGATTTTAGAGATTCAAATCAGTTTTGATTTGAAGAGTTGAAAGATTTGGATTGATCCGAATCAGTTTTCACCCCCTTGAGTAAATTACACACAACTTCCTATTTTTATCCGATACTGTTGACTTTTTCTGGTACTTCGGTTTTTGACGTTACCAGCCGATTTACTTAATTCAATCGATGACTTGTCGAATGGAAATAACATTGAAGAGTACGAACAGTTATAATTCAGTTTTTTACTGTGTCTTTTAGATAAAATTTTTCATCTTTCCCAGTTTGTATTACTTGATAATGACCGGTTAAGGTCGAAATACCGTAAATGAAAAAAAATGATCTCATTTTATTCCGCTGCTATAATTCTAAAAATCAAGAAAAAGCACAAGGACAAGAAACACCTAAATCTGAGACGTTGTCCTACGCAAATCCGGTAATATTTACTTTCTAGAAACTGAATTTCTATTCAAATATAAATATAAAATAACATTTATCAACAATGACGAATAGACAAGATAAAAAATAAAAACGTATTAAAAATATACATTATTTTTAGAAACATTTTCGATGAACAATCGATGGTCCACTTTCATCATATTCTTGTTTTGATATCCACATTTGCTGAAATGTTGATAATGATGCCAAGATACTTCCACCAATCCATACAGAATATTTTCGTTCGGGTGGTGCGATGATTTTTATTTTCATTGCTGATGGTGCCAAGGATGTTATTTCTTTTTGCATTCGATCAGCGATGCCGGGATACATTGTTGTACCTAAAGAGAACAATGTGATATCTTTCCCTCTGTGAAAAAGACAAAATACGTACCCCCAGATAAAACTGTGCTGGCATATAAATCTTTTCGAATATCAAAATCTAATGCAACATAGCACAATTTTTCTTTGATATCACGTACAATTTCCCGCTCAGCTGTTGTTACAAATGAATAGCCACGTTCAGTTAAGATTTTCATCAAATAATCGGTCAAATCACGACCAGCCAAATCCAGGCGAAGAATGGCATGTGGCAATGCATAACCCTGCGATAAAAAAGAAGAGTGCTATGGTTTTGTTTGTTTAAAAGAATTCACATACTTCGTAAATCGGAACTGTATGTGTCTCACCGTCACCACTATCCATTACAATACCGGTTGTTCGACCACTTGCATACAAAGATAAAACAGCTTGAATGGCAACGTACATGGCTAAAAATAAGACAAAAACAATTAGTTTTATCCATCAATTCATTATTCTTTTCTCTGTATTGGCATACCAGGTGTACTGAATGTTTCGAACATAATTTGTGTCATTTTTTCACGATTTGCTTTCGAATTCAACGGTGCTTCTGTTAACAGAACGGGATGTTCTTCGGGTGCCACACGTAATTCATTATAAAAAGTATGATGCCAAATTTTTTCCATATCATCCCAGTTAGTAACGATTCCGTGTTCAATTGGATATTTCAACGTTAGAATACCACGTTTCGACTGCGCTTCATCACCGACGTATGAGTCTTTTTCACCCATTCCAACCATTACACCCTGATGACGTGGACGACCAACAATTGATGGAAAAACTGCGCGTGGTGCATCATCACCGGCAAAACCAGCTTTACACATTCCTAAACATAATAACATGGTGAGAACGACCAAAATAAAGTCCTAGAAAGAATGAAAGTGTTTCTACAAGCGCTAAATTACAGTAGAACAAATAATTCGGAAGAAAATAAATTCTGGTTAATTTGTTAATCTCAAAAGCAATCTCTTTTATGCTAACCTGAACCATTATCAATTACTAAAGCATTAACATCGTGTTCAGACGTTCTTTAAATGATAATTTAATGTAGAAAGTAAAATGTTTTGTCGATTAAGTTGTTCGAAGATGTTGTTTGTGTTCTTATGTTCGTACGTTTTATTGTGTCGGTATCTATTTATGAGACGAAAAACAGGAGTATTTTCTTCACTTTTTCCTTTTCTTTGCTTAAAAAGTTTTGTTTATTTTGCCATATATAGGCATGAATTTATCAGTGTCAAAGAGCGAATCACTGAAATTATCATACCAATGGCAAACAATGTTTATATGAGTCATACATCTGATTAGCAAAGAAATTGGGTACCTGCGTGTATTAGTAAGTCAACATTGCTATTCGACAAGAAAAATGCTTCTCGAAATACTTGTCGAGTACACAGACATTAGAGAACCATATCCTGGTCGTCTGATATTTTTTGTTCTTATAGAACAGTTGTTTTACTGCAATAACAGGTCTCTTTTCTATTTTTGAAAGTGAAGTGCAAAAAATTCCAAAGCGAGAGAATACACACGGAAACAGAGAACGTGAGGCGTGTTTGAATGACAAAGACAAAGAGTTTTTCGTTTTATTCTAACTTTAGTTACAAATAAGTATTCGGTTCGGTTTAGTTGCAGAAAAACAACAACCGATTCCATCTTCAGAACCTATGGTTTTAGTTTATCTTTTATTACATGTATGGAATAAAAATAAAGTTGGTTGAAAAAACTTTTCAACTCGGTTGTATAAATGAAAAATAGCTTCGAATTTTCAATCTCTTCCTTCAGTTTGTATAACTAACATCCTGATCTTCACCGACAGGCCGTGTAGTCTTAAACTATAGTCTTGAATTTCACCAAATCAATCAGTCATTCTGTGAAGCTAATTTACAGAAAAGTTGGCCCGAACAAACAAAGACACCAGCGGCTCACTCACTGAATTTTTGCATATGGAATGATGGCTGTAGTTTAAGTACTTTTCAGAATAAAAACGTGTCAGAACTCACTAGCTTCAGTTGATGTTAATGCCGGTTCACTTCCTTTCTTTTTTACTTTCAATTCCATGTAGGAAGTGGAACAGGAAATGACTGGAACTGAAACTAGTACATCCTTCCATTCTCTTGAGCTTGATTTCCGGATACGTTTAGACTTTCACGAAGTATGTAACGATAAATGAATTAACTTCAATGGTGAAAGAAGGTAAGTGAGCATACTGCATCGCTGTCGATTACAACATGTAGTACATCCGTTTCTTGCTTCAGTAATCCGAAAACATAAGCGATTATTGTACAATGCGAGTTTCGTCAATAAAAAGGAGCTTCAGCTACATCCATCTATATATATGGTGAATTTGGCTTTGGGATGGGAAACACGGTATGGCTTAGCGAGAATATATGGAACTTGTAATTCAGAGATAAGAGACAAGCGAAACCGCTGAGAAAATTGCAATGCGAACCACGATAGCTAGATTAGAATCACACAAGTACATTAAGACAATGAGAAACAGTGGCTACAGCAGAGTACCGGAGTTACAATGTTTTATTGTTCGTCGTAGTATGAATCTAGAATGCTTCGAACTGATCTTTCTATCGAAGTTATAATACAAACCTATTGGTGTGGGCTGACATGCTTTCATGTTGTCATCAAAATGATTCCTCTGACATTCTATGTGGTCATAATGATGTGACGGACTAAAATAATAGATGGCCAAAAAACTTTACTTTAAGAATCTTTGTTCTTTGAAGTAAAAATTCGAAAATATTTCTACTGAAGCGTGGGTTTGAGCCTGCACCTCATGAGTCCCGTGTGTTATTTCCGGTATATTTCGATAAAAAAATTGCACTATTCTGAGTCACATAAAATACTAAACGAAATCACCAACTTATATTTAACTTCTTATTGATCTTTTTCAATGCTGTCAAGCTTTTCTCTTGGACTCCAGTGAAACAGAAATTCAAGTAGAGTATCGTGCCAAATAAGAGATGCCAATAGTAGATCAATAGTGAAACAATTTATCTCACCGTGTTCTTTCACAATGCATCAGTCAGACATGGAGCGCCCCTGCACAGCCCCTTCCGTTTTCTATAGAGCAGGTGGAAATTAAGTTTTTGTTGCACCGCTTAGTGCAAAAATAGTTTTATATAGGTTATCGACCACGCTGAATCTAGTGGAACAGTCCGAATCACACTAGGTGTTTTCGCAAAGAAATGGATTTTCCGAAAAACCGTGTTTTCCATTATTTTCCTAAGCGATCAAGGAAAAATATGAACAAAAGATTATCTGGATTGTTGATTCTGAATATGACCATGAAAATATCAGGAAGTTCATTGATCAAACCTGAAATTTGCGAAAAAACCGCAACCCGTCTTGTAGCCCGTCTTTATATATGCTGCTGTTGCCGGTTCCTAACGGCCGATTAAATTGCATATAGATTTCTTGAAGTCTGTTCGAAAGCCATGTGATGCCAAGTTCACGAAAAAGAATGAGGCGTGTGGTATCCACACGCACATGCGAAAAAATGTAAAGATAAAATTATCAATTGTTTGATGGAGAGGATCTTTCGGTATAACAACTTGTGTATAGGCGAGATAGATCGCCAGCGGTAGACGAAAACTAATATAGCTAACAGTTTGAAGGAATGTTATGGTGATTAACTGACGATCAAGCGAACGCACTTGATTCACAGCTCTTCTTTTTGCACGGCGAATATTGGTTATTGTGCGTAAACTAAAAGCAAACATACATATCGGCGGAAGAAAGCTGTCCGCAATGAGAGTGAAATATGTAAAAATAACTCTATATGCACCCGGCTGGGTGACGCATGATCTGGAATTATCTCGATTGATTATTATAATATTATATTGTATAAACGGAAATTCTTTGGCTAAAACCAATGTAAATGCTAATGTCGCTTTTCTTAAGTTTGTGAGGTTAATCGACCGTGTAGAAGACACAGCTCGCAGAATAACGGAATACAGTTTCATTAAAGTGCCGATATTTTCTTGGTGGTGCGATACTACACACTCAATGACTTTTTCACGTAACTGGAAACTAAAAAACCGCCGGCCTTGCTGACTCGTTGTCGACGTTCCACTTGAATCCACGCCATCACATTGGTCCAATTTAAACTAGTGTTTCCTTGAAGTTTTTTTCAGAAAAATTTCTTTCGCGTTTTTAAGTTTCTTTTGATTTTCTTCACCTCTGACAGACCAAGGCGAAATTCCGGCATTTAAACGGTAAATGATATTTAAAAACCATGTGGTGCCGTTAATCCATTGATGTGTTAGGGTGATAAAATGATGATCACTCTGGGAAATAGGTTCACTTGTTAAACCAGCACGGCGTTCGCAGTCGCTACGCTTCTTAATGATTTTTCCATCTTCACCCAGCAGGCTTCGGTACAATTCCATGATGTTGGCCGCTGTTCGAGTTATGCTGAAATAATTAGAAGCAAGCAATTTCTGCCGATCGTGCCACTCAGCTTGACGTGTGTAACACATAAGACAATCAGAACCACCCAAACCACTCTCGGTAGTACGGACTTTGAGGTCTTTCATTGAGTCTATCGTACTCACTTCGATTTCATAATTTACTCCGTTTACAGTTAGGTTAATGCCTTCTTTTTCTAGAGCTTTATCTTGCGGCTCGAACAAGTCATTGACGTATTTGAGCAGATCCGGAGACTCTTTCTCAGCTGTAATAAGCAACGGTCGTGGCCAGAAAGAACTATTCGGTGTTTCAATATGCCAAACACTTGCATGTGTTACATCATCGGTCAAAGAGAGCGGCACAAGCGTTCGACAGAATAAGTTGAGATCGAGCATAGGGTTATCTTTCGCTCTATATACGGGCTGACTGCCAGCACCATCATGATCGGTTTTTTGCTTGTAAACTAACTTTGTTGGTAAGTTATCGCCTTGTTTGATCAATGATTCGAAAAGTCTTGTGATTGTTAATTTGGCAACTTGTCTTACATTTTCAACTACAACACCTTTGTTCTCTCTACACGGTTTTAAAGTTGGCAGCAGCGGTCTTGTGTAGTCGCAGATACTGGTCTTGCCTGGTATATGGAGATTATCCTGTAAAAACACTTTAATGGAACTCATATCACTTCTGCTAAGGTTGATTTGTGTTTTCAATGCAACGGTTCAATCAAGATCGAGTTTTTCCGGAGCCGGTTCCTGGAGATCATCTGTTCTGTACAGTTCATCTCCGATTTTGGCTAAGTACTTGTTCGTACTGTAATTACGATTGTACAACACATAACCAATTAATTTATTTATACTTACGTTCTTATTCTTAGCAAAATCATCTAAGATAGAATTTATATCTACCAGACGATTTCGCTTTTGTCTCGATCCAACTTCGCTAAAATCGCGTGGCTTTCTCTGTGGAGGTTTTGGTCTTGGATTTTCTACTTTAGCATCGGGTGAATCATTTTTCTATATTACCATTTGTTGAAAGCTTTCTTTGTTTGAAGAATGACAATGGTGTTTCATCCATTCCATCAATTTCGTTTTACATACGCTACGTTTCGTTTTTATAGGATCATTTCGAATTTTATATTCGATCACTGTTCTATTGTTATCAGTAGGCTCGACTTTCAGAAACCCACATGTTTTTGAAATTATATCCGGGATGCTTTCATTGGCTTCACGGTAAAATGTAAAAAGTTGATGCAAACTTACTTCCATGGTACTTTGAGAATTTGAATCGAGTAATTTGTTAGACGAACATTGAGAAATATTAGTATTGGAGGCATAAGATTCCTCCATGTTATTAAACACTTAGAAAGAAAATTGAAATGTTTTCTTCGTCGATTTTTAAAATGAGGATTTATCAAAGATTATTATTCTACATTCTTTGCTTATATGTTTCTGACAACCTGGAGGAGAGGAAACAGAAAAAAAATTGAAATCTATTTTCTTCAAAGAGAGAGGGAGAGAAAACAACAAAAACAGTTTTCTATTATCTCACATGATTCTCTTTTCTAGAATGTTCTTAGGGAGAGAAAGATAGAATGATTAGTATTAGAACGCATCCTCAGTCATGTTTAATAAAAATGTGCGTAAATAAAAAATAGAACTGCGTGTGAAGAAACAGAAATGAATGAGAACCCTTCAAAGGCTTGGCTGAAAACGTTCAAAATTTTTCTCTTCGCTCAACAAAATAGTATTATAGTTTACTAGATGCAGGTTTTCGCAATCATTCTGAATATGTATACATTATATAAAAAAAGATGATTTTAGGATGCAAAAAGCGTGTTTTTATCTGAAAAACCGAGGGATTTTCAAAACTCTCCCAAGTATTGCAGTTCGGTTTTGGCGGCTATTGGCTAATATCATAAGTGTAGGGGGTCATAAGGTTCATTTTAAGGAAAAAATAAAGGTTCTGCGAACTCCGCCAACTTGCGGCAGCTCTTTGTACTGAGATCACATTTTGAGAAAATCAGTTTTTTAGAAAAACGTTAAGGTTTTTATTGAGTGAAATGCGTGATGGGAAAGATTTTTGATAGTGGTAGACAGTCCAAATTCTGCTCATTCCGAACATGTTCTTAGGTTGGAGTTTAATCAAAATCTACGAGAAGAAAACTGCAACTCCAAAACTGTTTTTCGAGTTCAGGCCAGTCCATGATCTTGAAAGTTTGAGTCCAGTCCGAGTCCATGAGCTTAAAAACGTTTCAGTGCAGTCCAGTCGATGCGGAGATCTGGTAGAATCATAATAACTTATTGAAATAAAAAGAAATATGTGCAAAAGTCTTCATCTGAGTAAGGTTTCGACATCTTGCGCACATTTATGGGCATTTTCCTAGGATCTACACTATCGGCTAAACTTCATGTTTGGGAACTTTCAAAACACATGGAACGTAGGTTATCGATCACGCTGAATCTTATGACAATGTTTGTTTTTCGAGAAAGCTTGAAAAACTAGTGAACTTCTATTCTAACACCATGAACTTCTATAGTAGTTTTAAAAACTAAGAGAAAGTACTGCTGTTTTTGAGTAGCGCTGAATCTTATGACAATGTTTGTAAAAAGTCTAAGGAAAACCTTTACTCGACCAAAAATAATGCAGTTTTAGTGTTTTCACCGAAAATTAAAGAATTCATAATTCAGTCAAAATTGATCCAAACTGCTGCAAAATATCAAGATATACTTCATTTTATGTGCTTAACCGTATTTTGTAGTAAAAATTAGTGCGAAACATTCTCTTAATCCCAAACCTTGTACAAAAAATTTTCAGAAACAGTAGTACTTTCTGTTGGTTTTATAACTATTATAGAAGTTCATCGTGTTAGAATAGAAGTTAACTAGTTTTTCAAGCTTTTTCGAAAAACAAACGTTGTCATAAGGTTCAGCGTGATCTGGAAATGTTTTCCCATATGGGGAAATGCCCATAAAGGGTGGCCCAGAAGTCCTGACCCGATTTGAATAATAAATTTTTCAATAGTGAAACAAGTGGTTGTAAATTTGTCTATATGAAGAAACGATGTAGTAAAAAACGCTCTACAAGATGACTATTGATTGACCTCGTTAGCTCTTCTAATAAGAAAGTTATAGGCTTAGAAATGTGCTTTACAAAAAAGAAAAATCAACCGTGAACCGGTTAATTTGAAGATGCTCCTCTCCAGTTTTTATGACAGTCTGAAGTACACAAGTTGTACTATATGCCGACCTGTTTTTTAGAAAAGGGTGCAGTCTGGTTTTTGAGATTCAGAGCTACCCATATTGGAGCTGAACATGGGACGAAAATGTTCGATGCTCAATGCTTAACAGCCCAAAAAATTCAATCACTCATGTTGTATACATACGTCACTTGGACTCAAAGGGTTAACCATATTCTAGTTCGTTTTACTTTAGGTTGTAAAGTTGACGTAATAAACGATAATTCCATAGTGAGTTCTGTCAACTTATATGCATAATACTATT
>CAJNOQ010002869.1:0-22313 GCA_905250885.1 Didymodactylos carnosus | reverse complement strand
CAGTGAGGAAAGGGTTCTGAGAGCCTTGGAAGTGATATTCGTGATCACCGCGAAATTCTCTATCGAATGGTGTATGAAGTGTCGAAAAATAAATTTCACTGCAAGGCTGCCCTGGGTGCATCTTACTTGTAATATTTTTTTCGAATTTATTTTATTGTCTTCTTTTCTTCAAATACAAAATTTTGAGAAAATTGAAATGAGAGACAAGAGTGTAGTTTATTATTATGGGAAAAGATAACTGAAAGTAGTCTTTATAAATTCAAGTATGGCAGATTTAAACTTTTAATAAGTTCATCACTGCCTTAATGATAATCTTTGAGAACAATAGACGAGCAAAATGTGTTTTTTGAAACCGTTATCGTCATATATCACAGCAATAATTCATAAAAGGCAATATGATAAATATGAAGAGAATCAGGATGTCGCTTCGACAGTTCTTCATAACGTGCCTAACAATTGTGGACATCGTGTACTTATAACAAGAATGTGGTTTTATCATCTTAAATTGTGAGAGATATTTATGCCTATAACGTACTTCTGACAAGAAAGGTTAATACCATTTACAGTTAAATGAACAAGATTTTCTAAAGTTCGGTTGGATATTATAACATATAACTTATCCAAAACAAGAATTTGAATGTGAATCAAAATGCTATAGTTAAATATGGCAATGCACTGTAGGATTAGGGCAGTTATCATACGTTAATTTTATGTACGAGTGGTAATTCTTATTCTTGAACGAAATCTCTAGCAGCATTGCTTTTCTATGTCCTGGAAGAAGTATTTGACTTGTTTACTACATAAACTGTATGATGTTTGCTATATAAACTGTATGATCCTACAAACTTGTTTTTATTCATGGATTAACGAATTACAATATCGTTTAAGATTTTGTAAAGGTCTGATATTTCTTTGTTTTTTTGTTGATAATCTAATTTTGTAATATAAAAATGAAAATGCACTCAGAAATAAACAATAGAAGAAATAACAATAACAAAAAAATTTATCTTGCACAACTACAATCCTGAAATATTCACAACTTATAAGAATTCAAGTTTGGTAGCGGTGATATAAAAGTTTTCTATATGAAAAATTGCTTCTGCCCTAATATGTCAGATTTCTATTATAAATGGACGCTAAGGACAAGACTTGTGAGATTCTTGAATCAGTAATTTTGATAGAAAGATGCATAATGCCATCATTTAAACTAAATCTATCCAAAAAATACAGACGACATAAATTCTTACGTTACACACACACACACACACACACACACACGCAAACGCACACACATGTCAAGTTTGAGTATATAAAATTGCACAATTGTTAAAGTCAAGAACCATATTTTAAATCATTTATCGAAAAGAAAATATCTCACAGTTCTATGTTAATTTTGGTGAAACCGGCATCAAAGGCGTTGATAAAGGCAATAACGGAGCTGTTATAGTGTGCGATGGTGGAGTTGACATATTGAAATTTGTCATATATTGGCGAGCGTTAAATTCAGCACGAGCAATTAATTGATTTATCTCATCACATCGATCACGTTCATCTCTGAACAGAAAATCAAAATTAAAATTAAGAGTTAAGTTTAATAAATAATTATAGTGAATTTTACCTTCGTCCATCTTGTGCACGTTTGCGCATTTGTAACATTATTTCACGCAAATCGGCGTTCTCATCTTCTAATAGTTTAATTTGTACTTGTAAAGATTCTTTTGTTGATTTTTCGGCTACAAATCGTCTTTCAAGATCATTTACCTAGAAAAGAAAACGTATGAGACGGTGAGTGTGTGTTTAAAGTAGCATACGGATAAAGATGAGTTCACTTTTGTTTTTAAGTCGTCCAAACGCTGATTGTCAACATTACTACCACCACCGACCGTATCAACATTAATCACATCCGTTCTAAAGAAAAATATACAAAATATTATAAATATAAATTAACAAGAAGCAAAAAAATATATTTTAATACATACCGTCTTACAGTAATATTTTCCAAAATTTGACTTCGTTTTATTCTTTCTAATTCGTCTTCAAGTACACGATTTCTTAATAAAAATATTAAATGATCAGAGTTAAATGAAAATATTTATTAGAAATAGAGTTACTTACTTTTCTGATAATTCACTAAGACGTTTATATTCGTTTGATATTCTCTCTTCAACTGTTTGTCTCTCTAATTGAACTTCTTTATTTTTAAATTGTGTATCTTGAATTATTCTATCTTTTTCAAATATAATTTCTTGTTTATGAGTTAATGCATCTTTAAGACGTTCAATTTCATTTTGTAATTGTTCTGTACGTATTTGAGCTTCACGTCTTTCACGATCAGTTTGTTCTCTATAATATAGGATAACATGAACCATGTAAAATAAAGAAAAATAATTTCAATAAATACGAACAAACGTGTTTTGATTGTACTCATTTTATCCTTATATTTTGCAGTAACATTGACAACATTTTTTGATAAAACTTCAGAATGAGCATTGATTTCAGACTAAAACAAAAAAATATAAAGAAAACAAAATAAATGAGAATTAATAACAAATTAAAAATAGAAGTATGAGGCATTAGTACAGTAGATTAGTCCGCGTGTATCTAAATAAATTATATGAAAAGCATTTATTTACTAATAAATAATTTACTTTAATACATAACTGTTTTTTTTTTTTTATTGTTTCTTTACTGAAGTTGCACGAAGTCAAAAAGATGGAAGAAAAAAAACTTTTCAACACAAACATAGTTATTTTTATACAAAATATACTTCTAAAAACTATAAATTAGTAGAAAGATGATAACTCGTATCATGAAGAAAAAAAAAAATTGTCAAAATATTTAGTTAACAAGAAACATATATCTTTAGTGTTTCTTTCAAAGAGTCTATGATAAAATATTCATATTGTTAATTTAAAGTAATAAATCAAAATAATATTAAAATTGATTTTAGAATATATTTAATAAGCACTTTTTGACCAGAATCAAAGCACTATCGCAGAGTCTGTTAAATATAGTTTAAAAGCGTTAGTGCCTATTATAAAAAATTATTATCACATCTTTCTTTTAATAAATTTTCTATAAAAAATATTATTATTTAAATTTTATGATAATTTCAAGATGATGATAAAATATGTCTAAACAAATATGCTTCTCTTTTTGTAGTCTCATAAAAATGTCTTAAATAAAATATTTCTAAATAATTTTGTACATATCGCATTAGTAACAAATAACAACTATACTTTTATCTCTTATAATACAATATTGACAAAAATCTTATTTTATTATCATCAATATTTTTTTTTTAAATTGACATAGTATTTTGTCACTGTACATAAAATTTGATAAACTCTCATTCAAATAGATAATAAATTATATTTTTGTGCAGTTAGTTTTTGTGATAACAAACTCCATTAATTATTCGATATTGAACCCGTGACTTATCATCATTGGTAGGTATATATTTTTGCTAAAAAAATTAGAAAAATCTTTTTAAGTTTTTTTGTGATTATATAACTTTCTCTTTATTCAGATATTACAATGTGTGAAATAAAAATTGATTCAATTTGTGCTAGGAAAAAGAAAAAACGTATATTATTTATAGTATAAATAATAAACGTGTAGTTTATGTGAATTAGTATTCAAAAACATCAGTTTTGATGATGTTGCATTTTACGTGCATCAAATAAAAAAAGGGTTGTTCACACTTTATACCAATTTTTTGCGCAGCTAAAACAGATATGTAATATTTGTGTTTGGGATTGAGATCTGAGCATATATATCATTTGATCAAAAATTTTTTAAAACTGCATTTGTATTTTTCTTCTTCTTTTACCTTTTCTTTTTCTAATTGATCACAACGTTTTAATGTTTGATCGAGAACTACTTGTACACGTTCTAATTGTAATGTAGCTCCTGTAATACGTTCACAAACATCATCATATTTCATTTTTAATGTTATTAATTCATGTTCTAATTGAGCCGATCTTCGTCTTTCATTTTCTAACATATCCAAATTAATACGGGGTTCATTTGAATTTGTTTCAAACTAATATTAAAACAACATTATTTGTCAGTTAAATAATAGAGAAAATTTTTATTCTTCTTACCATTTGTCTTTCTGCTAGAATACGTGCCTCTTTTTCTTCTTGCAATAATTTTTTCATTTTATTTAATTCAAAATTAGAATATTCTGCAATTTCATTGTAACGCTCGCGTAATGATAATAGCTCATTTTCTAATTGTGTTGAACGTTTTGAATTCTAAATAAGATAAATATTGAACAAATTTAAGTATTTTGATGTTATTTTACTCACAACAAGTTCATTTGTTAAACGTTCATTTTGTGCACGCAATCTTTCCAATTCTGTTTGTAATGCTAACATGTCCGTAGTATTTGAACTTCTTGAACAAAAAAAAATATTGAAATAATCGTTTTTATATTGTGTGTTGTCGGATTTTTACTATGCACCTTAGATTTTCATTTTGTTCAAATATTTGTTCTAAATCATTACTGTTTCCTTGAGTTAGTCGTCTCGATACAACTTCTAGAACAGCAACGAATAACACATCATATACGTTGTAATTACTGTCCGTTTCAACATACAGTGTACATGGCTATTTTTTGAATAATTCGAAAAAACAAAAAGTGATAGAAACATGCGATTTTCGCCATTTTGTAGACAAATGTTTACTGCATCATTTGATATATGGATGGTTTTTAAAATCGGAGACAAGATAGGGTATATGTTGAAATTTTCGAGTAGTTTGGATCGATTTTGACTGCGTTACGAAGTTTTTAGTTTTTGATGAAGATGGACAAAAATGGATTATTTCATCTACTACTAGGCTCTTGAATTTTCTTCTGAAAACAAATGTAGCCAAGAGACTCGGCGTGGTTGAAAACATATGTTTGCGATTAATTTTAAAGTTATAAGAGTTAACTAGATGGAGATAGATAGGTCGCAGCAAAACCTATGCTGTCTGAAAATTGTGGTAGTTAGCGAGCTCGGACTTGCGGGCTTTTGTAAAGAACACTTTGGGCTATCTGTCCATCTAATTTAAGTTAGCGTTTCATCTTTGCTTCGATATTTGTTGACCCCTTCTTTTCTCAACCGTCAGATACACCACTTGAAAATCCGATTTTAAAAACTATTCATATATTAAATGATGCAATAAACATTTCTCTACAAAATGATGAAAACCGTATGTTTCTATCACTTTTTGTTTTATCGAATTATTCAAAAGATAGCCATGTACACTATATGCAAAAACGGACGGTACTTCAGTTTTCATACCACTTAATCGTTTATTACACGAAGCAATATGTGAACGTAGGACGTCACATTTTAATTTAAGCCGTTCTATTGAAAACTGGACGTTATCATCGGCGTTTTCAAACCGCCTTTCCAACTCTGCTATTTTCTTTTCGGTGACATCTAATTCGTGCTTAACACGAGTAGTTTCTCTTTCAAGTGATCGCTGTTCAATAATGGTGAATAATTGAGATACATCCACAGAATTGTGAGATTTGTCTGCCTAGAAAATTTAGAAAATAATCTTGTTTTCAAAGATATATAGTAGAATTCGTCTTGTTAGTGTAAGGGCTAAAAGAACTGCTAGGGAGAAAAATTTTCCACTATGTCTTCAAACAGGAAGAAAAACTGTTCCAAAAATAGCTGGAGTGGTCAATTATCGAATGTTTTAATTAAGAAGTGTTCAAGAAGTTATTATTTATCATTAATACATATACTTAGGAAAACGTTAACTACCAAACGTTATTTCCCAAGTACACTGACTCTCACAAAGCAACTTACAATTCCTGCATGCGCCTATAAATTTTCATAAAACAGATATATACAAGTATATACTCGTATTGAACAGGAAAGAAAATTTTTTTTAGATGAATTAATCGCACATACCAAATATCTTAATAGATCATTTTCTTCTTGTTGCGTTGACGATTTGAATTTTAATTCTTGTAGTTGATGTTCGGTTTGTCGACATTGCTCAACAGCTATTTGTAAAACAGAATTCGATGTTGCTGAATTATTATCTAATTTTTCATGTAATAGTGTAAAAGCGTATTCTAGTTTTGCACGTAATGTTTCTATTTCTCGTTGTAATTCAACATTTTGCTGCATGAAACGTTGCATTAACTCTTGATTTCCTTATAATGTAAATAAAGAATACTTAGTTATTCATTTTTCAAAGGATTAATACTAATAATACCTGATAAATGAGTTAAATCGGTTGCATTATCACCAAATTCGTCTGGTGGAGGACACGCTTTATCAATTATCTGTCTTAAACGTGTTATTTGTTCATTTTTATCTTGATGTATCTTTTGAAGTTGCCGACGAAATTCTTCTTCAAGAAATTTATTTTGTTCTTCTAACCTTGCTGTCTGTTCTCGGAGATAATGCACATCACGATTTCCAAAATAAATCATTTCACGAATACTCTAGAAAACAAATCTCTTTCAAACTCTTTTATGTATGTTGTGTGAAAAGCTCTATTAAAAAGCGTAATAGCATAGATTCGTGCCATTAAAATGAATGAATCAGAATAAAACTACAATAATAAGGAAAACTAAATATAAATCATTGTTCATGAAAGAATCGTTTAATGTTGCTCAAGAAACGATAAGCAGTTAAATAGTATGCATGATTGATTTTTACTGTACGGTTTTATTGATTTTCGTGGTGGTCCTGTTGATAGATTTGGGCGAAACGAGTGTCCTACTTTACATTGTAGTGTTACATATGGTGAAATTTTACATCTATGTCATTCAATTGGCTGATGATAGAGATGTTCTTGTATGTTTGGACAACATTCACCTACTGACTACTCGCTTTTCCATATCATATTCTTTCGTTGAGATGTAGAGTAAGTGAATTGATGTACTCTAACGCTCTACATGTTGTTTCGAATTTATTAGTAATATATAGTGGACGAATATGAGTAACAGCAGAAACCGTTATTCTTCTAGCCTTATACTGTGTTGTTAGATTGACTGATATATTTCAATATATCATTCGACATTTGAGTTTTTTGATATTGAATATGAGGCGTGAACATTGAATAATAATCGATCAGTGATAGGATTTTTCAAGTTATTCTTGGAGAAAGAGAGATACAGCGAACAGCACTTACTTTCAGTCCACCTTGAAAGTCTTTATCATCAAGACTTAAATCTTGTAATAAATAACGGTAGCGATGAAACAAGGAAACCATTGTTTGAATTTTTAGCCATAATTTCATAATAATCTCTCGTTCTTGACCTTGAGTAGTAAATTTTTGTTTAGTGGAAAATAGGTACAAAAAATTCAGATAAATATCAAACCTTCATGCAAATGAAATTCACGTTCAATTGCACTCAAAACATCTTGATATGACAGTAGGCCCTAGGAAAATAAAAGGATCTTAAGTAATTTATAAGCTGTAGACAGATGATTAGAAAAATAGAGTCTGTATAGGGTAAATGTATAGCAAAGTTTTGGTATGTAAAGAAAGTGACGACTGATACGAAAAATATTCCATTGTTTGTAGTCGTTGTAACTGTTGATAACTGGGATATGTGCTAGTCGTACAGTGTTGAACGTTTTGATGAACCAGGGTGAATTACCCACATCGTATATAACCAGAAAGAGACCACTAACTTCTGATGTATTATCGTGCTTTCTACCTCCTTTATTTTCTCGATTTGGAGGATATCTCGATTATCGATGTTGTTCTACAACGTTCATCCTGCACGATTAAACGCTGCTCCTGTTACAGTTTTTGACGCTACATGATGATAAAACCGTCAATCGCTCTACTCTTATGCACTTGAATATTTATAAGTTTTCAAAATGTTCCACTTATTGAAATATTACGATTGTAATGGAAAAGAGAAAAACTATTTCGTAAAGACAAAATGGTAAAGTGTTGATTAAACAGTTTTTTAGATATATTCAATTGTTATGTATGAAAAGAAAAAAATCTGTTGTTGTTGTTTTCACTGTTGATGTTATTTCAATAAACGAATTTTTTTAACACATTTAACTTTTTTAATGACAAGTAAGTACGTATGAGAATAAATCTACTATACCCTGAGACTAATTGAAGAGGGATAAACCAGAACTTCACTTGTTTCTGATGATCGTGGTGACATGAGATCATGCTGCAGTGCTTGATGAGAAATAGAAGTTGTTATTAGTGGATTTTGATTTACAATTCGTTGAGTAACTCCAGCTTGTTGTTGGTGATCTAAGCGTGATGCAAGAGGATTTTGACTAACCAGTCGATCCATATCTGTACTTTGCAGGATAGTGTTTAGTTGATCTTGACCAATTGAGTGAATTGTATGCTAAAAAAACTTTTGAGATCAGTACAACTAACATTATGATTGTTAACAGCGATGAGAACTCTTTCGAATAAAGATTCAAAACTCGTTTAAAGTGTCGTAGTTAATAGAGTACAGTTTTTCCCATCAATTGAAGTTTAATACAGAAGAATGACCGAACGCATACCCTTCGTTCATTAATATCATTCAAATTTCGTCGTCTTGTTGAGATTGGTGTTGTTTGTTTTGATGTAGTAGAATGTCTAGCTTAAACAAAGAGGAAAATGGATAAAAAGGTAACGCTAAAAAAAACGATCAAGCTAATTAAAAAATTATAATAATTTAATTGTAAAGATCTCGACTGAAAAATCATGCAAACACATTGAATTTTAGAAGAGAAAGAAGTGTTAAGTAGTGCTGTAGTTAGCCAAGAAAGATCTTTTGTTTAAAAATTTTTTGAATACAGATTGGTATGTACAGCAGCTTTAAGTAGGTAGTCAGCTTGAATATAATTGTATTTCTTTCTTTCATGAACTGTCATATTTGAACAAATATTGCTCACCATTCAAAGTGTTTGCCGTATTTTTGTCATTTTTTAATCGTTTAATTTCTTCATAAAATGCTTTTATATCAGCAGGATCTGTAGGCGCCTTAGAACACAAAGAGAAAAAAAGAGCAGTGATAGATGACAGGGTCACATAATAAAATGGAATTAAAAAAAGAAAAAAAGAAGAATGCAAAGATATTATTATTATTATTATATTACATTCGTGGTTATTTTTCTATGGATTCCAATAATTATAATAACACATGAAGGTCAAAAACCGCAAACAATTTCTTTCAAGTTGAAGTAAAAAAAAGATTTATTTATATTAAAAAAAAAACTTGAAAATAAGTAGAAAACACTTGAAAATTTATGTTTAAACAGATTAAAATCATCGGATAGTTTTAGACAATGAATCATCATTTAGACATGTAGTTTTAATTGATATAATGTTGATCAGCAGATATGATATTACCTAATATCGTATTGCAGTGTACATGTCCACAAAAAGATGAAAAAGTATGTATGAAATGTTTAGTTTATAAGCTCAGGAATTATATAGAAAACGTATCTCATTCAAAGTAAAAAGACGCTGACTACCAATTCTACACTGTTTTAGATTAATAAATCATTAAAAAGTTAGTGATATTGACAAATAATCGATTATGTTGGCGATTAATACAAGCATCTCAATAGTAACAGGTAAAATCTGAGGAGAATTTTTCATACGGTGATAAAAGAATCTGTACTTCTGTCAATATTCGAGGGCTTTTCTGTTTCTGATAAATACACTAAAATAAGAAACCACTTACAATACTATGACTGTAATCTGATCGTGTTCTTTGATGACTTTTTACATTTGATCGTTTCTGTGACGCTGAAAGGAGAAGAAAGTTTTCTTTTTTGGTTGATAAATGAAGTCATTACATATTAAACAGATTTTGTGTACGTATGCTGGACGTTTATTAAAATATTATCAATCACTATAGTCTTATTACTAATAAGACAACTGGTAAAGTAATGAACTCAAAGTAAGAGGCGTATGAGCGAGAAAACAGAACATTTTTGTCTTTTGTTATTGAAACATTGAAATAGAGTTTGAAAAGACTCCGTTCTAACCTCAAAAGATAGAGATTTTTCTACTTCATGACACCATGAAACCGTAGGGGCAGTGAAAAAGACGCTTCCACATATTTCACAATATAAAAAAGCGTTGAGACAGGATACTGTATGATCTCCGTAACTTTAAAAATTTATTTCTTTGAATTTGTCATATAATAGCTGTATTTTTCTTATCATTGACTTCTTTTTTCTTATTTATTACAAGTGTATATTGGACGACTACAGAAAAACAAGGGTTTAATCTCTCTTTGTCTCTAATTACTCACATTCACCTTTAATACCTATGTGTTAAAGTAGGTAAAAATAGAAAATTTTATACATAAATACCCGAAAATATATTTCAATATTTATTTTCAGTTTCTCAAAAAAATTCGTTCCCACCACTTCTAACTCACTGCGGCACCTCTGCCATGACATTGAATAATAAGAATTAACAGATGTGTCTTGGCTCACCGGTTACATTATAGCGTTTCTCATACGAATTCTTTTGGCCGTTTTGGTCAGTTTGTAAGTTTAGTAACTTTCAACTAGTGTATCAATTCAAAGAGTATCAACTAATCACAAGAATTTGAGTATAATCATAACAACAACAGCGTAAAAAAATATTATTTTAAATCAGACTACTTACTACGTATATAATGATGATTATTAAATAGACAAAAATCTTATAAATACATTTATATTATTCTTATTGCAGAGAAATATTTTCACGCTTTTATCGCTGACAACAGTTTAATCCTTTTTTTTGGCAATAAAAAAGAAAAAAAAATCAAATGATGTATTATTATTTAAAAAATTTTGTTCAACTTCAAATGTGGCTTAAACGCGTTCGGCTTTTCGATTATTTTGGCTTCTTTCACACACACTCACACAAATATAAAAGAAAATCTATTTTTTTTTCTCTCTCTCTGTTTCTGTTTTTCATTTAAGAGTCATAATAAACACGGTGGACAATATAGAATGAATGGAAGTGCTTAAATGATTCCCTTTGCTTGTTCTTTATCCTCCTTTTAGAAAAACTAAGTTAAAACGTAAAGTCGTAATTTATGCTTACATATATATTATGACACGAACGAAGACAATAACAACATATAACTATACGATTAAAAATGAAAATATTGTTGTATTATAGACATACTTTTGCTTTCGAATGATGAGCAGTATGAAAAGGAGGAGATCGTAGAAAACTGTTCTAGTAAAACAGGTAAGAGAAGAGATGTATACAATCCTTTAACAAAAGAAAACAGTTCTCTTTTTCTTCTCACCCACCCTCTCCCTTCCTTCACTCTCTCTCTCTCTCTCTTTTCTATTTATACTGTTGTCTGGAAATGAAAGGACCGATTAAACATAGAGATAAGAGTATATTTTATTTACTATAGTTGTCCGAGTTACTTTACATTAAACAGAGAAATGATAAATATCGTTTAGTCGTAGTCATTTGACGATATACACACATTATGCACATTTATAACGGTATTCTATTTTCTCAGAATTTGAAGATTCAGTTAAGTAAAAGAACAAACTTACCTTTAATTTCTGCGTAAGACTTCAGTGCTCCAATAAAAGCATCTAAGTAGAATAGAGCAAAATTATATCGACATTCGATTAGAACAAAAAGAAAAAGAACTACTACCATTAAATTCGTATGTTTGTTCTTGTGTAGGACGGTTTTTATTTCTCTTCGATGAGTCTGTTTGTTGCACCATAGGATTTTGCTTAGTGTTGAGAGAATCATAGAATGATTCTTGTGAAGAATCGTCCGATAAATGACGTCGAAAACGAATACGGGAGCGTTTTCTCGGTGAATACCTCGATCTTTGGTCAGTTGTTGTTGTTGTCGTTCGTTTCTCATCTCGGTACATGAAAGGTGGTCGTTCTCCTATTACACTATAAATAATAAATAAGAACTAAAATGTGTTTTGAATGTGGTAGTAATGTTGGTCGACTAACAATGTTTCATAATCGGAAGATATACTTGAAGTATCTGACAAGATTTCTTCGTCATTTGATACAGAATGTTTTGTCATCGAGCTGCATTTATTTGTATTTTACAGCGTATTTGAATTATAATAATAACAAAATATGAAAGTACCTAAAAATAATAGCAAAGCAAAAGAGAATGTCTCAATATTCTGTAGCGGTTCTTTAAGTTCTGACTTCACTGATTTTTTTAAGGTCTTCTGTGATCTTTTAGAAATATCGCTTAGCATAGATTATTTTCCTCATTCTAACTCCATTTCACGCATGTGTTCTTGTTAAGAATTTATTCTTTTAACCAAACACGGATAATTGAGTATAATTAGATTATTGAACAGATTTTATTTGTATATCTTTCACTCGAAATCGCTAACAAAGCCAGTTCGAACGCGTTAATTTGAATTACTGTTTGTCATCCTGGAGACATTTTTAAGGGTATCTTTTTTTCATCCTCTTGGGAAAGATGGAAGAGAGAATCTGATTGAGTCCACATTTTTACGAGAAATAGAACATCAGAAGAAAAGGATGTATTTTTGCTCAGAATTTTCTAATGTTCTGCCAATGGTTTTTGAGAGTATCCGGTTTTCAAACAGGTAGATTACCATCTCTCGAAAAAATAGTCAAATTGAGTCCAAGTTTTTATCACGGATAATTCACTCCCTATCTATGATTCTAAGTTTTTTTCGAAAAATATGCTTACTTTCTTGAGATATTTATAAAATGCTGAATATCTTGTGTAAAAAATCGTTTTTTTTCGGGCTCTTGATCAAAAACTTAAAAAGGTCATAACTTTTGCAAAAAAGAGGTCGTGGAACGCTGGGAGTGTTCTCATTTAATAGCCAGACTTTCCTCTACATTAAACAAAGTTCAACTTCAAATAAAAGATTTTGTCAAAAAAGAGAGGCAGACATCAACTGTTTACATTAAGATACTAAACGCTTTACGGAATTTGATTATACTCTCAGCTCCACTTTCAGTTGTACTGGAACAATACTGGGTATTTAACGAGAAGAGAAAAGATGAAACATATGAGACATAAGATTTATTAGTACAGGAAGACGTCCTACATGCAAAATCATAATAAAAGCTTTCCGATATATGTTAATAATGTGTGCAACACATGATTTACAAAATGTGGTTGTGTGAATTTTTCTCAAACAAACAAAAAACATGCAAATGTAATTGTTTCATATTTTAGTATTGTTTCATTCAAAAAATACTGTGCCGTTGAGATAAATGATAACCATTCTTCTGGTGTCTATTGTGCCACCAGGAAATGTCCATTCCGACCAATCATTTCTTGTTCACTAAAAGATGCAATTATTTGCAAACAAGTAAGACAACTTTGCTACTAAATCGAGAACATTCTCTTTTTTTGTCATTTGTTGATGTCGATCGATTAAGTTCACGGTTAATTCTTCCCGAACAACACAGTCAACACTTCGATTGCGTCTTCCTCAAGAAACAGATTGTATGTAGATTAATACTGCCTTTCCAGAGAAGAAGACTTATGACAACTTGCTCACTCGGACAGATCCTCATAGCAAATTGCTGATAATTCTTTCAAATTTATACTATCCTTAACCTTCTGAGTGCGATAAGCCACGATCGTGGCTTTTGCGGTAGAGCGCGATGAGCCACGAAGATGGCTTTCCATATATAGTCTTATATTTCTGTTTGTTAGCCAATCAGTGCGGGGTAACTGCTAACCAAATTTTCGAGCAATTTTAATTGCCATTCGGTAGCCTGACGGAAAATTTTACTGCGCTCTCAGAGAGTTAATACTTGTTGAAAAATATATTGTTTATGAACACTCGATGTACAAAATTTACTCAATATAAGAAACATAAATTAGTTTGAACGTGTTTTATACACTATTTTAAGATTCTCATTTGTAAGGAATTTTAACTAGTATGAATATATATATAATAGTATGAATATATTTTGTAAATGATTTTACTCTTTCTATTTAAAGTGTCCGGTGAGCAAATGTCCGTCTTCCCTTATTTCTTATACCCAAATGGTAGAGTAAGCTGATATTATCATAACAGTTACTCTCTACAATTGATCTTAGCTAACATTAGTATTCTTTTAGATTTTGAAAACATTCCTTTTTTCATCCAACACACTCAACCGTGTGTAACCTTCTTTATCTTTTGCATTTTAATCATCAAGAATTAATGCTTTTGTTGATGTTGCTAAGTATGAACACCAATCAGAGATCCAGAATCTCGCTTAAATCTTGTAGGGGAAACATGACCTTACCAACTGCTTCACGTTGTTCAGCATATGAATGACGCTAAATAATAGATTTAACAATAATTTATCTACTTGCTAGATAATAGAAAACATCAATTGCTATCATCATGAACAACAGGACTAAATATGACGACCAGTGTTTCTAATGAGAATTGTAATCAAAATGAATTGAACCACTTTGCTCTGAAGCCTAAAGTGGCACTAACCACTTTGTGCTAAACTGCAAAGTGGTCTCGAATAAAGTATCAGCAAGCAGCGTTTATAAAACTGTTTTCTGCTTGGGTTCTAAAACATGGACCTTTCCAGTGTTTCTAATGAGAATTTTCAGCAGAGCGTACACAAACGTGGTAATTAATAAGATCAATCATGATGGCAAAACTAGAGAAGAAAACAGAGTGGAAATTTTAGAAAGCAAAGTGGTTCGCAACGTGGTTTTTTTTACTTTCAAAGTGGAAACAGAGTGGATTTCATTTTTACAAAGTGAAAGACCACTTTGCTCTCACGGGGACCACTAATCATTAGAAACACTGATAACGACGATAACATTTGATTATAAATATCTTTGACAAAAAGACCTCTGAATTCTCTCTAAAGTTTTTATTAATTGATTGCTGTTTTGGAGGTACAATAAAGCACTAGAGGTCAAAATAGACAAGATAGTAACGCATAGCGCTGCGGTGTAGAATATTTCTACTAGCTAGTTCATTATTCTTTGCAATCAGAAGGGAAGACGTGTTTATTTCTCACATTTTTTTGTTTTTTAACTATACCGGACTCAATCAATCAAAGCTTTCCATTTAAACAAAAACTAAAGTGTTATTGTCTGTTTTCTTCCACGTAGTGATATGTTTACTATTAGTCTCTAAAATAGTGAATATCTCGGTAGTCGTCACTTGTGAAAAAAAATGAAAAGCAGTGAATGGTATTTGATTTTGATTTTGTTTAGATTGAAAAGTTTGATTGAATGAGTTGGATATTTGTTAAACAACAAAAAAGTGCTCAGAATAAGCACTTCTTTCCATCTGACCACGTAACATCTGTCTGATAAGCTGATTCATGTCAAAAAAATGCTTATTTATCGTCGCCATTTTCAACGAATTTCGTTTCTTATCACTACGATTGGATCACAATGATGAAGTATAGTTTTTTCATTTCGGTTCACTTATGCAATGACATTTCATTGGTAAATCACTGGCAGCATGAGAGATAGTAATCACAACAGAGAAAGCTTTTAAAAGAAGGGAAACCATATGACTCAAAAAACTATGTCTCGAGAAAATTGTCTTGTCGAAATTCTCAAAGCTAGTGAAGACAGAAGCTTTCTAAACTTTTGTTACTTTTTGAGCACATCAACATTTTCGTAATCAAAACTCTAGTTATTGGCTTATTAACCAATGTATTTAGGATAAGTTTTCATTAGTGTTACAGCTTGGATTCATTTTTAGATTATGTATTCTTTATGTGAAAAGTATGGCATTTATTCGTTGTCTTAAGCGTAAACATTTCGATTACATTCTTTCTAATAATAATAACAACAGCAATAATGATTCAACAAGTACAATTAAATTATCAATGACTTGTTTGAGATGAAGATATTAATTTTCATTTACATTACTATTGGATATTGTATGAAAGTATGAAATATTCACAAGATATGTTAGTACTATTCAAATTATGGTCATCAAAAGATCTACAACGATTAAAAGAATTTTTAGATATACTAAAACGTGAATATGACCACTCATTACATCGAGTAAGTTCTTATTAAAATTGTTTATTTAACAATGGCTACTTTAGAGACAGCAAATATCATCATTCTATGGTGGATCTAACTGAACGTTTTTCATTGGCATTACATTGTATGAATCATTAGAATACGATCGTCTATTTGAATGAAATTGAATTAGAAAAATTTCATTTGTATGAAATCCAATATTTAATGGATACACTATTACCACATTGATGACCGGTAAAAATCGTTTACGTCGTTACAAGGACGAGTTTTCTCGTCACCGGTCATCAATGTGTTACAATTGAATAAATATTATTATATAATAATGCAGCGCCATCTATTCAATTATAATTTGATTAAAATATGTTTACTTCATCGACAAGTACTTCGGCTGATTTATCACTACCGTTCTATTCATCCATATCAAACATATCTGAACGAAACGTATTACATACATTTGTCTGTTATAAATCTGTAAATTCTAAAAAATTAACAACATTACGTTTATTACTGGTATTCGTTGCTGTATTTTCACTGACTACGATTGGTAATTGGATTAATAATGAGAATCAAGAATTGTTGATATACCAAATTAATCATCATACTGTACCGGGAAATTATGTTGACACTGCATTTGAAAATGCTGATCAACAATATGGAAATGTCAGATGTTTTATATTTTTGAGATCATTCAATATTCTTATTACAAGAACAACATTATCAAAACTTTATTGATACACTTCACTCTTGTATCGATAAAATAAAGCCAACAGCTAATATCTTTAATGTGCATCTTACACTTGATTATCTCAGAGGTTTCTGGAAAATGTCAATCAGCATCAATTGACCAGATTATAGGTTATCTGAGAGACACATATTTTGCTTACAAGAGAACTCATTACTCAAACGTATTCTGTCAAATAATCTCTGGACGGTCTAAGCATGCTCAAGACTAGTAGATTTTGTACAGATATCTAAAAGTAAACAAATTTATTAGTTTTTTCTTCAGATTTTTGTATTTATGTAAGAAAATAAACATACTGCTTTGGTTGTTGTGATCCAGTTTATTACATCTCCGTGCATATTTATCTTCGACGAAAATAATCAAAAATTATTATCATTATTTAATAGTTTTAGAAACTACTCGAATTACTATCGTTATTTATGTATATTGTTACTATTTTCAAACTTGTTTTCGGAAAATTAATAATAAATCCATAATATAAATTTTTTAGCAATCATAAATAGTTAAGATCTGTCTAAATTTATCAGCAATATTGTTGTTTTGTGAATCAGTTTCGATTAATATTGAGTATTAAAGCAAACTAATCAATCTCAATCGATTATTCCATATAAATTAAAAACAAAAAGATAAATGATTTATGAGAAAGAGAGTTGAGAATATAAATTTACTTAGTGGAGGCTTCGAATAATCAACAAACATATTAAATTAAAACACGAAATCAAAAATTTCTTTGCTAGAAACTTAGTTTAAAAAAAGAATCGTTAAATTAAGATCATCTATCTGCAAATAATTCAATCATTTTATAAACTGAAATTCATGTATGAAGTAATCAAAGTTTATCTTGGATGGATCAATTTCATATATAATTAACGTTATAACGTTATGCAAAATTGATGATAAAAGGAAAAGGAACTATTAACTGAATGTAAAATCTTCGTTCTTATGTTTTACTTTCTATATAATCAAAATAAAAATGTGACATTGACAAGAATGAAAAAAAAAATCCTGTCGTTTTAGATTACTTTAATGATTGCTAATAGAAGGTAAATTTAAGTATTTTTTTATATAGGCATAGTTTGCTATTTTGTTCCAACTCTTTCCTTCTGATCATGACTATGGTATTTATTTTTCATGAAAAATTTATTCTAGTATCCATTTTAGTAAAAAAGTTAGTAAAAATGTTCTATTTTTTAGTACCAAGAACTATTGTAATTTTATTTTTACTCTATTTGTATCATTTTCTCATGATAGATCATACAGATCTTTTTAATTTATAGAAAATGCTATCACAGGGTATAGAAATTACAGTAGATGAACTCAACATGAATATAAAAGTAGGATCACTACTAATAAAAAATATTTGAAATCGTTTTTTAGTCACACTTTTCCTTCAGTTACAACTCTTATGTATATTTTTTAAGGTTATTTTTATGCTATAGATTGATATATACTCTATCGGTTGAAATTTTATTTTGATTTGTGCATACTGTATGTCGATCATATTTCTCTTCTCAGTGCCAACTATCCGACCATAATAATGGGTTTGAGACAAAATAAAACATTAGATATATTCTATATTAATATTCTCTTTTTGTGTAAAAACATCCTCTAAACATCAAATAAGGCCGATTCTAGTGGAAACCATTATCCGTCCTTTGCCCACAAGCAAATATTAGTCACTTCACCATATTATTTTTAAGGTTTTGCGCATACATTGTTCATCAACTGTAATCAAACATCGATTTGTTAAATATAATGCCGCATATTTGTACTGAATCACACGACAAGGCTGAAATTAAAAAAGGAACTTTGATAGTATTTCCTTAAAGCACCAACATTATACTTGATCATGTCGAAATGATATCCATTCGAGCAAATAACAGAGACCATTGTCAATAGTGTAGAGAAGAGAATTAAATATTGATTTAAAAAGCACAAATTCTAAGCAATTTGAACACAACTGTAGTATAACGAATTGAGTAAATTAAGAAAATGGTGTGAATGTACGAACCGAATGCGGTATGAGAAAGGAGCTTTGCTTCTAGTTCTTCCTTACTATTAACTGAATGACAAATCACAGGCCGACCGCTAAACATTTGACTAAATTTTTAGTGTTTCTGCGGTTAATTTAAGTTTTTAACATAAAATCGATAAGTTTTGCCACAAAACCTTAAAACAATATGATTTTTGACAATCGTCTCTCCACTTTTAAAAGGGCAAGTCACTTTTGAAAAATCCAGTTATGGTAATATTTCTCAAGTTTAAGATCAATTTTCTTAGAGATGAAGCATCAACCAGAAGCAAATGTTTCAGGATTTTGAAAGAGGAAGGAAGTAGAAGTTGGGGAAAATTGAAAACTAGTAGTTAGTGGTTGCTTTGTTATTCACTCTAGAAAACAGCCCCGTTGTTTTCACCGTTAGAGAGACAATGGACTGGGAGTTCTAAATCATATATTGGTGTTAAATTTTCATTTTATCTTCATAGCAATATTTGAATAAAAAAACATCAAAAATTACTTTTTTGTACAATTTTTCTTAAAAAAACAAACCATTAGGAAAAACTCTTTTGGCTGCAAAATAGGTTCATATTGGTGAGTAGTATTTGTAAAATGCAGTTTGAACTTTTCATTTTTTGAAATGGCAAAGCCATAGCAAAAACAATTTTGCCAGAAAGTCTATCGGGACCCTCGCCTGGAGAACTCCTTGCGATCATTTTGAAAAGTTTTTCAGGTGATTTTTGTGATCACCGTGATGAGTTCTACTAGTCCTGAAAGTGCCATACGATTGACAGAAGTCAACGTAAATGTGGTACACTCGCCAAAGAATGACCCTTTTCTTAGTGATCGTAGTGTTTCTACGAAACGAATACTTATAACTCTCTGCACCGTTTTGACTGTGTGTACAAAACTATGAGGTTTAATAAAGTTTAACCTGAATTACTCTAGAAACAAACCACAAACAGACCTTTCACCTCACTTTTACTTAGTTTCTTCAACTCTTTTTGTTCAGTATTCATATATTGTGTGACTGACTAGATGTTAGTGAGAATCAAAAACCTACAAGGAGTGAGAATTCAAGTTGCTCTTCTATTTTAAAAACTTGATTAATTTAATTTCGGAATGATTTGATAATGTGTAATGTGTATTTCACACTTTCTCCAAAGTACAGAATCACAAGCAAGAGTAGACAATCTCTAGAGAATGTGTGCATTCGTTACTTCTACATCTCGATAACACATACGTAATTCATATTAAAAACGTCTTTTAAGTGTTAGCTCTAAGAACGTTCATGCACCTACTGTCATATTTCTAATCCACAATCAGGTACTGATTAAAGCCGTATCAAATAAGAAATATGTCTTACCTATCTCTCCACTTTTTGGCAAATGTTAGGAAATGTCTATATAGACATTTCCTAACATTTGCCAAAAAGTGGAGAGATAGGTAAGACATATTTCTTATTTGATACGGCTGTATTAAAAATGTAAGAATTTAGTGTGAAGTGAGCTATGCCCTCAAAAATAATAATAAAAATCTCATTTCTTTAATCAGAATACTATTTGTATGATGTGAATAACTAGCACTTTTATTTATAACATAAACTATAGATGGAAACTTCAATCTAATAGATCATCTTCAAGAGGGTATCAACAAAAATATAAAAAGCACGCACATAGTTTTCTTCATCTTTTCTTTCTACTTTGTTCTTTTCTTCAACACTACAAATAGAGAGTATACATGCTGATATTACAGTGTCTATTCCCCTTTATTATGATGCGTGATGAGTCCGATTTTATGCACACATCATTTATTTATACCTTATTTTGTTATAAGCCAAATGCGAATGTTTCAATGTTAATATTCTCTTTTATTTTCCTCTTTTTCTAATTACTATCTCTTGCACTTATCCTAGATTGCTGGATCTGGGTATTTGTTTCTCAGTATGTGATCGTGACTTTCCATCTTTCTTTAATCCTTTTCCATTAGTGTCTCATTCTATAGATACTATTACAGCTGGCTTTGTCTGTTTATTTATAACATTCGGCACATCTTATTTTGTACAACTCTTCAATTTATCAACATCTTAGTGACTTGTTGACGAATAAATTGTTGTTTTTGTTGTCTTGATGATCGTCTTTTTTATTTTTCTCTTAGCTAGATTCTGTAGAATTTTACATCAGATATTGTTCGATGTGTTCATATTATTCATTCAACAATTGTTTCGATAAACATATTGCTATCAACGTACTAATCAATATAGTTTTACACTTTCTCACTTGAAAACTCAGCAAGTGTAAATACAAGTCGGTATTTGTCAGTTTTCTGTAAACATTTGTATTATATTTTGCTCATTTCCGTTTGACTTTAACATCGACTAATGAAAGTTCGTAATAGTTCTTCTCCACTTCACGAATGAATTGCATTTTTCGATGTTGATCAGTTCTACTATTCTATGGCAATTATTGTGTATCGTCTTCGTTTTCTTTTGTAATTACGAACATATCATCATTTCAATCTTCGACCTTAATACTGTTCAACTTTAACTCCTAGGATTTTCATCAAGATCTCCATTAGTATGAATTTTAAAGGGAAACTCATCGATACATCGTCAACTAATTGAAAGAGTTGATTATAGAAATGTGATGGATCCCATTTGATCAGCTCAGATAATTGCTTCAAGTCTTTTTAATTTAACTTTGTTAATTCTCGATTTTGTGTGTTCTTTTTCATCACAATATCAATGGCAAGATCAATCGCTTCATTCACTAAAACATTAATAAAAAGCGACATCTAAACATCTTCTCTTTTTTATGTGACTTCTGTTGTCGAACGCTTTTGCAAATTGAAACAAACATTGCGTGTACAGTTCCAGTTTGCTGTTCGCTTGTTCGAAAATTTCGTTTAGTCAATAAGCGAGTTGATAGTTATACGTATTCGTCATCGATATTATCGCTTTTAGAGCAAAAGATTTTTCTTGTGTACTTTTGACTGACAAAATAGAATAACACAGCGTGTACTCGAAATTCGTACAGAATCCTGCATATCTTTTGGTCCCTATCATGTTCCTTCAAATCTTGTATTCGATAGTTCATTTTATTTTCCATCTTTTTCGCAACATACAAGATATAGTATTCTTTTTATTTTTACTGTCAGATTCTATTATGATCATAAACAACGAATCTTGACATAATAGTTTCTTGTTTATCCATTATAACACATGTATTTTCTTTATTCGCCTTCAAATTTGTAATTTGTATCTTTTAATGGTTCTTAGAGTGCTTTGAATTCAAACACTCTGATAGTGTGTTTTTTTCCTCTAATGAACTCCGTATCCGTGACAACAAAAGCATTATCAACTTACAAAGGCGAAACTGTATCGTGATACATATGGCTACCGGTCGGATAAACTATGAGACATCGATACAGAAGAGCATAAAGATAAGCTGTAATAGAAAGATAACATAAGACTACTAATAAGATAACTATTATGCAATAAATGCATTGAAAATAAGATGCACCCAGGGCAGCCTTGCAGTGAAATTTATTTTTCGACACTTCATACACCATTCGATAGAGAATTTCGCGGTGATCACGAATATCACTTCCAAGGCT
>CAJNOQ010002868.1:0-22319 GCA_905250885.1 Didymodactylos carnosus | reverse complement strand
AGTGTGCAATAAAAAAAACATATTCTTCGTGCTTTCGAAGTGGGAAATGGAACAAATCGAAACAATGAGTCAGCCCTGAAGAAACTACAGAGAACATCCATTGGATTCAAATTAAATATACCCTATACACATTTACTTTTTGATTTAGAAGAAGAAATGAAAATGAAGAAAAAAGACACAGGTCCTACCCAGATTTGAACTGGGGTTGCTGGATTCAAAGTCCAGAGTGCTACCGCTACACCATAGGACCGCAATGTGTTTTCAAAGTAACTAGTTACTAATCATCACTTTTCTTTACTATAATGTATGAACTAAATTTTTAAAGCAGCAAATTCTTTTTACTATACACGAGAACATTCATGGATTGATCGCTGCATGGATCACGTAATCGAAAATAATTTCATCGTGTCGTGAATTTTGCTTTGAACGAAATTCTCACTAATAAGAAGAAATCAGTTAAATGCAATATTCTTGCTCAGAATTGAACGTTCTGTCCGATGAGATAGATCTTGAATTTTGCGATAAACATCGGTGTGATACAGAGCCCAAAGATTTGTTCCATTTCCCACTTCGAAAGCACGAAGAATATGTCTTTTTTATTGCACACTGTTAAATTGAAAAAAGGTTTGTTCATGTTACTGTAGAATAAAATGACGAATAACAAAAGACCTTTTAATAACTTAAAATCAACACTTAATCGCAATTAATTGACCATTATTAAAAAAACAGAAAAATCACCAGGATGTTTAAGAATGGCGTTAGAATTGCACAGAAAGACATTACCCATTTTAGTCAAAATCGGCAAGAAATCGACGATTTTTTAGCGATTACTCAGCCGATTTATCGTGCGTTTAATCGTCAATAAATCGGCGAGTATTTAGTTCAACAGTCAGCTGGGCTCTTCGGTTCAAAGCTGGCTCAAATCGAAACAATGAGTCAGTCCTGAGGAAACTACGGAGAACATCCTTGGCAACTCCGTTTTAAGCTAAACTAAAAAGATAATGAACACGAAAAGTAGAACATTTTTCGCTGAAATCACGTTTCTTATATACTTAGTTTACTGTACAATAAAATGACGAATAACAAAACACCTTTTAATAACTTAAAATCAACACTTAATCGCAATTAATTGACCATTATTAAAACAACAGAAAAATCACCAGGATGTTTAAGAATGGCGTTAGAATTGCTTCCTTCTGGACGGTTACTTGCGATTAGCAATAAAATCACCAGTTATTCGCAATTCTGAATCGTCCATAGATTGCGATATATCGGCGATTTTTAACAACTGGTGACTAATCCGCTAGCATGAAAAATCGCCAGTTGTTAAAAATCACCGATATATTGCCATTCTTAAACATCCTGGTGATTTTTCTGTTGTTTTAATAATGGTCAATTAATTGCGATTAATTGTTGATTTTAAGTTATTAAAAGGTGTTTTGTTATTCGTCATTTTATTCTACAGTAAACTAAGTATATAAGAAACGTGATTTCAACGAAAAATGTTCTTCTTTTCAGATTATCTTTTTAGTTTAGCTTAAAACGGAGTTGCCAAGGATGTTCTCTGTAGTTTCTTCAGGGCTGACTCATTGTTTCGATTTGTTCCATTTCCCACTTCGAAAGCACGAAGAATATGTTTTTTTTATTGCACACTGTTAAATTGAAAAAAGGTTTGTTCATGTTATGTAGTTGCATAGTGTTCTTCTGAAAGTTCTCTTACTACTTACGTCTCACAACTGATAATTCCAAGCGAATTCGAAACTCATATATAAACTACCTTTGTTTAGGCTTGATGGAATAACTTTTCCTATCGACAATCGCTGGCTTATGATGTCGCCAATGGCGACACCTCTGCTTAGCTTTAAAGTTGGTCTGCGTAGTCTTTTACAATGTTAGCATTTAGTGTCATCTGAACGTTCTATACGTGAATACTAATCAAATTTCAAATTTTTAGTTGTGTTTTATTTTTCCTTTTTCGTTTTTTTTGTTTTATTTTTAGTACGTTCTATGGGTGCGCGGCAGAATATGTTACTAATCTTTTAGTCATTTCTGTATTAGCTGTGTCTACTTCAAGTGCTTGTATCAACTTGTCTTACTGTGTACTCATGACTGTTTGTCAAATAAACTAACTAACTAGTTGAATTTACGAGTTTATCGCTCGATGCTAATCTTCGTTGTCGATATCATGGTCGATATTACGATCAGTAGAATTTGAGCCATGTTAACTGTATATAAACCAAACAACGCGACGTACTTATCACCCTACTCAAAGAATGACAAGTGAAATTGCTTCGATTAAAGGTCTAAAATAAACAGTCCTCAGCGAACATTCCACGTACGACGAGAAAGGGCGTTTAGTGGTAATCACGTGGAAGAATAAGACTATCTATCTATGAACGTCTTTGAAAACGCGGTTATGGTTATATGTTTAAATGTGAATAGGGTATATTTAATTTGAATCCAATGGAAAATGCTCAACTTGTATTAATTGATTAGGATAAAACATTAAGAACAGAACTTGGTATGAAAACACCAATAAAATACCGTTATGAGCATAAATGAATAAAGTTTAATGTCATTAAAAGTAATAGAAAACTCATTAACACATGGAATAATTATTAATAATAAACCAATTTTACTTTAGAATACCAAAATCTAAATTGAAAAGCTATAGATAGACAGTAAAAATAACGGTATATACCGACCAAAACCTTTCTTTACGGCGGCTTTCAAGCGATATTCGATATTTTTCTGCATCGATTCTGTTAAATACAATGTTAATTATCTCGTTGGAATCAAACAAAAGCCTAACTAATACGTAAAAATTGTGTCGAATGTAAGAACTCGAAAACGCTATCGAAATGAAAGTACTCTTTAGCTTGTATAGCTTAGTAATGAAAGCTTGTTTTAGCCTCCGCCGATAGAAAAAGTTTTGGATAAAATTGCCGCCGCCGATTTTCCAACCGACCCACAGGTCTGATTGTGCCACTGTACATTTGGCGTGATGGTACTCTAATTGAATTTACGAGTTTATCGATCGATGTTAATCTTCGTTGTCGATATCCCCATTTGTGATCAATTGAAATTTCAACCATGTTAACTATATATAAGGTAAACAACGCGACGGACTTATCATCGTAGTCAAAGAACCACTCTACTGTTACGAGTTAAAGAATAAACTTAAAAAGTGATATTCGATATCTTTTTGCAAGTTTATTATCGATTCTATTAAATACAATGCTAATTATCTCGTTAGGATCAAACAAAAACCTAACTAATACGTAAAAATTGTATCGAAGGTAAGAGCTCGAAAACGCTATTGAAATTAATGTACTTTTAGCTGAAAATAGATGCGCTATGTTTTCCAGTTTTGAAGTACTCTGAAAGCATACTACTAGACTTAAAAACAAAGCTCGAGTACATCTTGTATTTAATATAATTAAACAAAATAATTTTTGATACATAAACATTTCATGGATCAGATAATAAATTGTCGTGTTGATGACTTTACTGTAGAACATTTATTGACGCTCATAATGGACCTTTTGAATATACACTAACATTTGGCAAAACGGATGTTCGAGTACGCGGGTAATGATTTTGATGAATCAAATGATGTTAATGACGATGATATAGTATTTAATGTACTTCGTCCCGATTCTAATGAACTACTAGTACTTGTTAAGCTATCGCCATATTTTTTTGATTTTTGTTTGTTGTTCTGAGACCAAGCAGAAACGACAAAGGCAAGAAAGATCACAGCAATAGAACCAATGGTTATAGCAGTGGTCCGTAGAGAACCATCATTGTATTTAAGTAATCGTGGTTGAGGAAGAGCTAAAAGAAAATCAAGTGTGACAAAATACCTCAAAAAAGTGATTTGGAATGTATTATGATATGTGTGTTTTTCTGGACTCAATAGATATGAATACATTCGCCATTACAAGGACCTTCACGGAAAGAAAGAGGCTTATCTAATTCTATAAAGCTTAACTGGGGGCTGGATGGACGAATCAACAAGGCAAGTGTCTTTGTTTTTATTGAACAAAGTCATACCCATTTGTATCCGTGCAAATTCAAAATTCTCTCAATGTGTCGATCTTTTCAGAAAAAGATCTTAAAAATCTGGTGGACATCTCATTTTCTACAGAGCTGAAAATTAAAACTATTCTGACGTGAAATTTGAATATGAAGATTGTTTAGAAACGAAGATTTGTCATAAATCTCTTAATAATCGCAATATATAGATTTGGATATGTTCGTTCACGTGAGACAAGTGAACGAAACAAAAATGTACTTTTCGTGCTTTTAGAGTGCTTAGCCAAATGAAATCGCATCAAAAACTAGAAAAGAGCGTATTAACGGCTAAAAGATGCGTGATTACACAAATATTGTTGTACAACAATTCTGTTCTGACTCCAACTTGATCATTCTTTAACTTAAAAGCGTGGAAAATATGACATTTTATAGATGGTTATTTTGGGCAGTTTTTTGTGGTCACTTTCTCGTATTCTTTTTATATAGTACACCAAAAAGGGTAAACTTACCTAATCCAGCGGAAAATAATCCAACAAAAAATACAATTGCACCAATTATAATAGCACAATTTGATCTTTGTTGGCGTTCCTGTTTGTGTTGCATAACAGACGGTTGATGATGTTTAGCAGTAGAGTTATCTTCTTGTTGTTGTTCTTGTGCTGGAAGAACTGGGAATGGATTAGGTTGTTGTTCTAGGTGCGCTGGAAACGATAGCTGCTCGCCCTTTTGTACAATGTCCGATTCGACTGTACGATAAGTAAAGAAAAATTATTCAAAAGGTTTTCTTTTTCTACATTAATTGATCAAATACACTTCGAATCATGGAACGGTAACTGTTCCCATAAATTGACTACTGTCTATCCAAAAGTATAATGTGGATAGCCATTTTTTGTGGTCAATTTCTCTATTCTTATTCTTGAATATCTCTGAAACGAAAGGAGTTTTCACTATTCTATAGTCAAGACTTGAGGCTATCTTTTCGCGAGCAAAAACGTTTTTCAAACAAAAATTTTCAAAGCCGATTTTCCAGAAGATTTTTGAAAAACTAGTTTGGATTTTCCGAAATTCAAATAGGAATCTATTGACTTTTTTGGGGCATATATAGTCCGAAGTTCTCTACAAAACTGGATCTAACCGTCATCTTGTAAACCCATAATTCGAGTCCTGTGGACGTTTTTACTGAAGCCTTAGCACTCCTGAAAACATAGGTTATCGACTATGCTGAATCTCGTGGCAATGTTAGTCTTCAGAACCAAATGCAGGAACCGAGTGAAAACCTATGCAAGGTGGAATAATCCATTTTTGATTATTTTCATCAAAGATTAAAAAGTCACAACTCAGTCAAAATCCATCCAACCTACTTCAGAATCTCAGGAATTACTCGATTTTATCCGCTCATTCTGATTTTTTACGTAAAGTCAATAAAAAATCTTCGTTTAGTCCCAAAGGTTTCTGCGAAACTTTTCTGGCAACCAAAATATTTTCTGTTGGTTTTTTCAACATTTCTTAATATAGATAATATATATAGCCTCAGGTCTTGGCTATTGAATGGTGAACCCCAGGTCACTAGCTCTTTTCGTTTTAGAGATGTTCAAAAAATGTCTATCCACATTATACTTTTGGACAGACAGTATATAAATAAAAAATGAAATATAAATGAACTATATTTCTTCATATAGTGTAAGATTCAATTTACCTCGATCTGATTGTGGTTGTTCTGATGATATTAGATTGGTTTTTGTTGGATCTATGAGTTCATTGGAATTTACTTTATCTTCGAAGTGTACTTTTAAATCGTTGGCTAAAGATGGAAAAAAAAGTCGTTAAGGTGTATACAATCTTCTATGAAAAAAACTAGAGCGTAATTTTATGCTATGTAACCTTCAAACGTCTTATATCACAATTAACGACGGATTCTTTCGAAACTCGATGAAGCCTTAGTCTCGGTCATGAAATTTTTGCCAAAACGTAGCAGCGATAAACCATTATCACCACAAAACTGGATCAACACAACAAGCCAAAACACGAACAGCAGAAGGAAAAAATTAATAAAGAAAGTAAAAAAGCAACTCTATAATTAGAAAACATGTTCGTTATATTCCCTGTAATGATTGGACTATTATGGAGCTAATACTATCTGTTATCGCAATGATTGTCTAAACCCATCGGCCAAAAGTTATTGAACAAAAGACTGTCTTTGGGAACAAAATTTCATCAAGTTCCCATATGGCAATCCAAGGTCACATGTGAAAAATGTTGCATAGCTACTACCAAATATCCTGAATAAGGAAAATTAAATTAATGGCGAAAGGGAAGTAGCGTAAAACGACAACTCATTTTTTCACTGTAACGATTACCAGTTTAGTATTTATGATACAAATTTTAGTCGGACTAAATACTTTCTGTGATAACGATATGCACGCGCCAACTGAACCTTCTCAGGCAACTTGCTACAAGGTCGATACCGGCAATCATGTAATATTCATATGTGATGATCTTTTTGTGTCCCAACGATCTGTCGCACTGCAAAACCACAAATTTGTTGGAAGAACGTTCTGATCACTTAACTTTCCAAACGTGCATTTTCTATATTTCTTAGTAGATTTCCTGTATGTTGGGTAATGTCTCGCGACCTCCGGATTGGATTCTCCAACGTAAGTCCGAATAAGCCCGAATTCTGTCTGGTATGAAAGAACGCTTGAACTGTGGTAAGTTCGACTAAGGAAACTAGTTTACGAGAACGTGAAGTTACAATAAATGTCTCCAAAATATCTGACCTTTTAGAGAATTTGGCAAAGGTCTATAGATGAAGATTTCTTTCTTTTGCCCATTATCGGGTATATCACACACAGTGGTCAATAGTATTTGTTCGCCGTTACTATCGAAGTGAGTCAAAATAGTATTATCATCATTGAAGTTTCCTTTTTCATAAAGTGCAAAGACGTCCGCTTTCAACTCATCCATTGATTTGTATTTCTTTTTGTTCAAAATTTTCTTCTTGAAAAGACAGAAAACATGAAAATTGTGATGAATTGTTCCAGGAGAGCTCGAGTCGAATGTAGCGGAATTCAATTGTCTAACATCCGAAGATGATGCACATGTTGGTATTGAATCTTCTCTTCTCGCTGCTATGGCCAGACAGCCTGTTACCAACTTGTTTCGAAATCTCTGCGCCCATATGACATTTTACCGTTTAAATACAGGGTTCACCTGAGATAAGAAGAATAAATAGTCATTGGCTTTTCCAACAGGTCATGACTCATTTTTTCGTAGAATGGTAAAGAAGCACGCCATTTCATTTTTGTTGGAAGCAAAGAAAATCTGATAACGTACATAAGATATAACGAAGAAGATAAATAATCATTTGGTTTCTTTCCAATATTTATGCGCAAGCATTATTCTAGCAAAGAATTTTCGTATTGATATTAGGAGAAGCACGTTGTTCCCGTTCAATTCACCATTGTCTAAGCGATGAGATTCAATCAAGGGTGCTTCCACGGAACTCCGCACAGTTTTACATCGAGTTTTTTCTGGCAAAGTTTAACTATGCCAGATTTGTAGCTCTCATTAGAACGAGCTCTCATAGAGAACGAGATCCGGTCACGCACATAACTGAACGTGGTTATGCAAAGCTTCTGTTTTATGTCAATTTTCACACTAAACTTGACCAACAAGAAGGATGCTTAACTTTTGAAGGAAGGCGCGCACCTAATATCCAACACTGCACGATTTATATTTCGATCTTTTTTTTCTTCCTTCCATCAGTGTCTACCTGTATGATACTTGTCGATAATTAAATGACAAATCAGTGATACTGATCAAATTAACGAGTTTTCTATTATCTTATTATACGAGCGAATTTTTCACAGACACATTCATTTTGACCATCTACTTTTGAATAGAGCCGTGCACGGTGACTATGTGATCTGTAGGTCGATTGATTCTTCACATTCGATATGACAATCGACAGCGAAAAGATGAAAAAAAAACTGATTTGTCTTCACAATGAATCATTTTTCGGAAATTTCCTTCCTTTGTTCTTCTAATTTGACGTCTGAATCAATAGTTAACGTAAAAGTGCCTGTTTCCTATCTTCAGACAATCTTGAATATGGTCTCTTTTAGGTGAGAAGTTGTCGTAATTAATTTTCTTAGCAGTCAAAACACCGCTAGAGGCAATAAGTAACAAGAAATTAATCGTTCTTTGCATACATACCTTCCTAGTTGATAGTGACAGAGTCCACTTCATTTCACGTATGAATGCGTTCACATAGGAAGGGAGTTGTCATTACTGGTTTCTCCATATCATTCATTGATTTACGCGAATAATTTTTAGCGTCATGCGATCTGTAACTTTCCTCACGCATATAAAACAACATGCTTTACACCAATGTAATACTGTCATTTCCTTCTTTCGATCGATATATCAGTTCGAGAAAGCTTGATACTTTTTTTTATTCATTCTAGAATATTATTTTCGTTATTCAAACAACAAGTGAGCATATGCACCCTGGTGTGTCTTTCTGTATTTTATGGAGTGTGATTTCGGTTGCTTCGTTTACCGTAGTAGCAGGTGTTGCTCTTATAGCTCTCGGCGCCTCCGGTGTACTGCGATCGCCTTCGTCCAATAATAATAATGATAATAATGTCGCAACAACGACGCTAAGTTTGTTCGACAGTTTTTCTGCAGCGCCATTCGCTAATATTTCGATTTATCCTAACGGTTCCTATCAACGTTCTTTGTCCTCGTTCACAGAAACCTCCAGCGTTAGTCCTCTGATACCGTTCAACGAATCGATATTGAACCAATTCGGCGGTACTGACAATTCATCATCGATCTTCGAAGCTGGTCGAGCACAATACTTGTATTTTCATGTACCAGCCGAATTATTACCGAAAAAACGGCCCATTTCGAACTCTGTAGTCAAATTGAGAACATTACGAGCTACATTAAACAGCTATACCGGTGTAGCTCTTCATTTTGGCACTGCCGGAAGCAACGATTTGCTTTTTGTCGTGCCGCTGCCAGACGCAAACGGCCCCAATCAAACAAGTCCGGGCGTCACAACTTTGCTTATCTTGACCGATGGCTCGAGAGTCATTCGAATAGCAATCGTTACTCCATCGAACATCTGTCAACTCCCGAGTGTCAAACCCATAGACGCATGTCTCTACATCACCTATCAAGCTCGTTTGGTTATCAACACTAATCAAATCACTTCTTCAGTTTCCGTGACTACCAATTTGGCATGTGGTGACGTTTGCTCATTGCAGATGTCTCCATGTTCGACAACGTGTACGCAATGTGATGGACAGCAAGTAGCCGGAGCTGATACACCCGTTTCTCGACGTTATAGCATGGGTTCAAATTCGGCAACATTCGCATTTGACTATCAAACGTATACAATTAAAGATCGAATTACAGTTTGGAACGGTGCGACACTCGTATTTGATACCGGATGCATTGGTGCGGATGGAACGACCTACGTTACCTATGCGAGCACATCGTCATCGATTCGTGTTGATGTCGAGCCTAATTGTGCTTGTACCGATCCTCTTGGATGTACCGGAACTGTTTGGTACTTTCTTGTACACTGCTTAAATCTCACACATGTTGGATGAAGAGCAATCATTTCGATGATTCTCAGCTCGGAAAGTATATAAACTATTTTGCATGATACATTATTCATTTATTCAAGCGCAACTTTGTAAATATTTCTATTCAAGAATACGAAATATTTATTTCTAATCCAGAGACACAAGATGAATGCTATGATTTGTAGAATAGAATGAAAAAGCGAATATTTCTCTAGGATGTTTATCTATCACGAGATTCTACAGATTGAATATCTTAGGAAGTGATATTATGAGTCAATTTTTGTCAGTTATTCAAATCCAACATCATTCATTTTGTAAAACATACTGTAGAAAAAGTCGAAGTTAAAATGAAAGCATATTGGTAATGATCATTCAGGCTTTGGAAAACAGCGATAGTACACTGATCCTGTTGATGATATTTTCTTCGAATCTTCGTACACATAACTCGTCTCAGTAACCGTAAATTCGTGTTTTTCATCGAAATTAGACTGTAGAAAAGCATGTGCATCTTCTCTTGTCGGGCAAATTCATAAGATGCATGGCAAAGGAGAATATAGGAGTTTCCAATTGTCAAATTGTTAACGAGTATCTTTATGTTGAATTCAAAAATTGATTCTATTCTAATTACAGAATCTTCCGAAAATCCTACAAGTGAAAGGAAACATTTTTCTTGTCGTTTTTCTTAGCACTTATGAAAAATGTCTCGATGATTAGTTACTTCAGAATGAACAGAACACTCATACCTAATGGTATACATCCATCATCTGCCTCTTCTTTCGTGTCGATCGATTTCCTCGTTGATCCGAATTCGTCTTCACTCATTTCTCTCTCAATTTCTTCATCATCATATCAATCGTAATAGATGAGTTCATCGTCTGGATCATATTCGTATTCGTTTCTATATCGAATACCAACTGCTGGCACAATATGATCGTAATCTTCATAATCCATATCCGGAAGAAAGATACCAAACATAACAGAATGTCTGGGTAAAATCGATCGTTTCATCCGTCGACAAAAATAACAGAATTGTGGCTGAGGAGAAGTCCTCCAATCCCAATTAAATAGCAATTAATTCGTCTGTTTTAGTATTCACTCACCCTCTTTTGTAAAACACGATTAAAAATGAGTGTTGCAGTTTAGAGCGAGAAAAGCCAACCAACCTACCGCTCCTCTCTACCACTATCCTTCATTTTTCACATTTTTATCCCAAAGCGATTGCGCTGAAACATTACCACGAACGACATTACCGCGCATACAAAAAACGACACTCCCGCGAGACATTATCTCTTACGACATTACCGTGAGACATTAGCGCTTACGACAATACCGCGGATGCAGAAAACGACATTACCTCGAGACATCACCGCGAACCACATTACCGCGAACGACATGACGGCGAGACATTACCGCTTACGACAATATAGCGAACGACGTTACCGCGAATGCAGAAAACGACATTACCTCGAGCCGTTACTGCGAACGACATTACCGCGAACCATATTACAGCGAACGACATTACCGCGAGACATTACCGCTTACGACATTACCGCCAGACATTACCACGAACGACGTTACCGCGAATACAGAAAAGGTAGATATCTGATATTCAAGCTAGATATTTAGATATTCAGATGTTCTAGAAATGAGGAAAAGGGAAGGTGGGGATGGCAGGGGCAGATGAGAGTGAGGCGCTCCCTGATGTTCGCCACCCTTAAAGAAAAGAGGAAGATATCTGAATATCTGAACATCTAGATATTATGTAAATTGCAGATGTTCACAAATCAGATCAGTCTCACTTTTGTTTGAACAAATTGCTTGACCGTATTCAAACTATCCATCATAACTTCTCTTCCGAAGTGAATTCATAGAAAGAAATGATTAAGCGACCAGATCCAACCGTATCACGAACACTCGAAGCATACCAGACACTGAAAAGAGACTCAGAACAGTAATCGCTATAGTTTGAACTAATTTTGGCCAAACATTGAAATTATATCAGAATTATTATAGTCGAAATAGAAGAGGATTGTAAGCAAGAGGCGATAGAGAAATGAAAGATTTTCAGTTTCACCGTACGTCGATAAAAGCGTCTGGAAACTCGTTTTGTTTGAGTAAGTCGTAAATTGCGTGCTGCAGATATGGTAATAGGTAATTCAACTCTCGGGAGAGTATATGGCTTTTAAATGATTATTTTACCTATCGAAGGAACAAGGTGACTTGTACTGTTGCAACAATTTTTCTCAGTGTCTGAATAAATTCTCTGTTTAGACATCTATTGTGCAGAATGAATTCGAGCCTAAAACATTCGACTGCTTTAAAAAATCGTATTGTTCAACATTAGAGAGAATAGTGATGTATATCAAAGTACTCAAAATCAGCTAAGAAGGTATACTGGGATTTGAATAAATAACAAGACACAATATAGACGTATGTTGTCTTTCCCTAAGAGGAAACGAAAAACTGGCATTTGATCTGAAAATTGAACTCAATGAGTGATTTGAATCTGCCAAACAAATAACGTCTACTATCAATAGTAGTAGTATTCTAAATGTTACATGTTCCTAGCACGCTTTTCAACTCTATATAATGACATCAGATGAAAATACAGGTCGAACCAATCGTGATCCGATGAAAGAGGCTAGTCGCGGGTTATTTCTCAACATCGAAAGTATGTTTGTGCAATGCTCTGTTGCAAATCCAAACGTCAGTAAATTTGAGTTATTTTATGAATATATTCAATCAGAAGATGCTCTTGTGGTAGGATTAGTTGAAACATGGCTGAACAACTCTATACAGTCCACTGCAGATACTCTTCCAGGATATAAATGTTTTCGCAATGACCGAGACACGCTAGGCGTAGGATGTATTTTTTACGTCAAGACTGCGTACGATCACTAGATCAGAGCCCTGCAGGTTGCCAATATTTGGCAACCTATAACCTAACCTATAAAAAATTTCACAACCTAATCCTAACCTAACCTATGGATTCGACAACCTAATCCTAACCTAACCATTGAAAAAAAAATAGAACAACCTATAACCTAACCTAGCCTATAACTTTTGCAACCTAATCCTAACCTAACCTATAGGTTAGGTTAGGATCAACCTGCAAGGCTCTGCACTAGATGTAGTCAGGAGAAACGATTCTCAAACGGAAAGTTTATATGTGAATGTTCTGCTTCTAAAACTGGGGAATACTCTTTTTGTTATATGTTATCTATCTGCTGAGGCAATTTAAGATTTTCTTAAGGACTTACAGAGGGCTTTAGAAAGTTATCTACTATTCACACTTATCAAGGAGTAGTTTTAATCGGGATTTCAACGGACACTGTATGAAATGGTGTATACACCATTTTCTTCTGTCCCACCTATAAAAGACTTAACCGGATACTGGTTAAATGAAGACTGTAAGGCAGATGCTTTAAATTCATACTTTGCGTCTATTTGTGCGTTGTTGGCCTCAGATGATGAGGAATCCATGCCCAAACTGATATTGCAATGTAAGTCGCTTTCTTCGATTACTGTGGCTTCCGGTGAAGTAGATAATATTTCGAAGTATCTTGATGTAAACAAAGCTAGTACTCCTGGAATATATCCAGAATCTTTCAAGACAGGATATGTAAACGCGTTGTTTAAGGACGGTGATGCTTCAAATCCGTCCACCTACAGGCCAATCACTCTTTTGCCAATATTAAGCGAAGTGTTTGAGAGGATAGTGCATACGGACTTATATCAGTATTTACATAAAAATAGTTTATTGTCTACCACGCAGTCCGGATTTAAAAGAAGTGACTCAACTGTAAATCAAGTAATAGATCTTGTTCATACTATTCATCTAGGTAATAATAAAAATTTAGTTACTCGTGGGAAAAACTGAAACGTTTTTGTCTTCCTTTTTTCCATATATAATCAAGATATGAAACATTCTTCCCTTGCAGCTGAGGAAAGTTATTACATGTAAAGCGTTTGCAAAGGATTTGTTACAACATTTTAAACTTGTTAAAACCATAACGCCTGTAGATAGAAGGACAAACATAGCTCTTAATTAGATGAGAGTGGACTTTTCGGTTTTGAACAACGATCTGCTTAAACGACATCTGGATTCTAATGAGGAGTTTTGCGACTGTGGCAAATCCGAGACGGTAAAACATTATTTCCTTTCTTGTTGTAGCTATCGTTTGGCGAGAGCGGCCGATTTAAACAATAAAACTACGTGATCCGAACTGTGACATTGACCTAAACCTACTACTACTACGAAAGAATCTAGGTTTCGCATTATATAAAGATCTTTATAAGCTTATAATACAATATGTAATTGAGACAGCAAGATTCTAACTGTAACATTCCACTAACCTTCCTTCTTCTTCAGCTCTTTTTCTTTTTTTCTTCTTGTTATGTATTTAATGTACGGTCACGGAAACATCATGTTAAACTCTTCAGCTATATAATGCTTCGGCGCATTAGGAGAAGAGTTGTTAGACATACTCACCTCTGAATATAATAGCTTAAACCAAATCCCACTATAGTGCCGATTTAAATTTTACTCTTCACTAGTTGAACTTAAAATTTCAATTTCCACTGAATTCTTGTTTGTTTTTCCTGTAACATATACCGTTCTTTCTTTATATGCGTTAGTCCACTGCAGGGACAACTGATAGAGAAAAATCAGTATTATAGATCTATAACAATACCGTATTCTTTTGATGCTCCCTTTCCTTCATGATGATAATGCAAATACACATTAAAAGCTCGAACTTAAGTAAATAATTGAATTTTAATAAAATCTAAAATGTTGTCAATGACAGTTTTATGTTCTTTACTTTCTTCGAGTAATGCCTAACTCAAATTCGCCTTTTCCACAATATTTTGATTTGACAGATTTGACGATTAGCTCGGTTGCATTCTATTATTCAGCCTATCATTTTCAGCTTTTTTTCTCGAGTTTAGTTTTCACTGTACAAATTACCAGAGAGTGCGCGCGTCCGTTTTAGTGACGGAGTATGAAGTTTCTCTAAGAACCGTTTATATTTTATTTGAAGAAGGGATGTTTACTCCATAAGATCATGTGTTTAGACATATTAATTATATAAGACTTACGACGAAACGCCACCAACTGTCCCGTCGCTTTTCGTCTAAAACTTAGTGGACGATAGGTAATCGAGTGTGCTAAATCCGAATACCACAATGGTTTTTTCCCAAAGCTCTCTGAAGACCCTGGGATTTTGGAAAACTAGTTTTTCAGAAAGTCTAAAATATAACCAAAACCTTTCTTAATAGGGCTTGATTGTAGCCTGCATATTTCTGATTAAAATGAGACGTCTCCCAGCTCTACACGGCCTTTCTTTCCAAAGTTATAGAATTTACAAGAAAAGCCCTAAATGTTCATTGTCAGCTCAAAGCCACAGAAATAAGAAGAAATTAATTTAGGGCTTTTCTTATAAATTCTATAACTTTGCAAAGAAAGGTCGTGTGAAGATGGGAGATATCTCATTTCAATCAGAAATGTGCGGGCTACAATTCTGCCTCATTAAGAAAAGTTCAGGTTATATTTTAGACTTTCTGAAAAACTAGTTTTCCAAAATCCCAGGGTCTTCAGAGAGCTTTGGGAAAAAACCATTGTGGTATTCGGATTTAGCACACTCGATTACCTATCGTCCACTAAGTTTTAGACGAAAAAAGACGGGACAGTTGGTGGCGTTTCCTCGTAAATCTTATATACTTAATATGTCTAAACACATGATCTTATACACATATCTTATCCCTTTTTCAAACAAAATATAAACGGTTCTTAGAACTTTGTTGGTTTCTGAGAAAATTAAAAAATACGAATATTTATGAAAATTCACGCTTTTTCGGTGAATCGGCGACCCTTACATGGAGGTTGCGTTCAAGGTGCCATGACCAAGGATCCATGATGTCTTACAAACCCATTACAGGTGCATGAAACTGGAATTCAGAATCCTTCGTAAGCCATGATGATGCGTCTTTTAAATGGAAATATTTTGTTCCTGATAAAAAATGAAGTCGTCTTTAATACACCTCAAACCCATTGTGCTTTGAAAGATTCAGTTTCTTTCACAATGTCTTTATAACATACGTCGTAAAAGCAGTAATCATTTACATGAAAAATTGTTTGATCATCAATACTTTAAATTTTTTGCAAAAAAACACATATTCATTAGATCCTAGGACCGATAACCTCTAGCAAAATATCGACAAATTACTGAACGCTCAAACAGTTTTTAAGTAAAACGCGTTTAACAGAATCAGATCTTATTTTGCGTTTTTCTTAAGACTGTTTTTTACCTTCAGGGCTTTCGCCATCTACAGTAGGTATGCACTGGTATCGGTATTCATACCGAAATACCGACTTTTTTCACTTGAAATTTTTTGTATTTTTTCATTTGAAATGAGATGTTTTAGCGTCCTGGATACTCAGAATGAATCAAGGACGGAAAACAAGAGCTTTGTTTGCTTTCTAAAGCCAAGTTTTTCTTTTTTTTCTATCTGCACATGCTCAAAATACACAGCTGAGTGTTGTTTATACGTTCTGCTTGTCCAGAATGCTAAAATACCTCAGTTCAAATGAAAAAATCCAAAAAATTCCAAGTAAAAAAAAGTCGGTATTTTCGGTATCGGTATATACCGAAGTTCGGTATTCGGTATACCGATACCGGTGCATACCTAATCCACAGGAATTCTTGGTAACGATACATCGGAAGAAGTTTTTCTTTTCTTTGATTTGTAGATAACTATAGATAGGAGTTGACAGAGTCCGATTTTTAAATTGTGCTTCTATTTTTTATAGAAATGAGGATTTCTAGGAAACAAGACCAGTCCGGGCTCTCTATTATTTACCTGGAGTGAGAATTCCTGTGAATGGCAGACGCCTATTTTTGGCCCTTGTTGTGGCCCAGTTGCAAGTGACGCCACAAAAAAAATTTCGTTACCACACTTTGACATGGACAACATTCCCTGAAAGTTTGGGTCAGATCAGAGCTACCTGGGCTGAGATAGGTTTCTGGCCTGGGGGGGGGGGCTTAAGGATACATCCTCTCATCGTTCATGTGAAAAAATGCTTTTTTTCTGTATTCAGATGTACGAAGTAGTTTTAAAATTAAACTTTAATAAAAACCATCAAATTTTGATACGTTTATTCTTCTTCTTGTTTTTCTGCTAAGAATAAAACAACTGTTCACAAGATCAGAAAAAAAAATCTAAATGTTAGAAAATACATATGCGTAATAGAATATTTGTTTTATGAATAATATAATCTTTATTTTCACATACGTTGTTTCTCGTCACACAAGCCGTACTATGATGTCACATACGCCATACTAGTGTCTTTGCTTCCGCTTCTTAAATGAGTCATCTCATCGTCATGTTAAAAAGTAACTTCACAATAAAATGAGAAACACTTTTTCTCTTCCTTCTACTTACTTTTCTTGTTCTTTTCTCAACTATACAACATCCATATTTCTGTCATAAAATGGAATATCGATAAGCTACAATATAACACTTAAAGATGTTTGCTGCAATAAAATGTAAGTTTATATATCTGTTCATGTTCGAGACAAAAGTTCCTAAAGATTAGGCAGCTATTTTTTACTCTATTACTACATTTTTCTTATTAAAATCAAACATTTTAGTCTTGCTAAGTCAGCATACTTTCATATTCTTAGCTACTATACATTTTTAAAACACCAATGTAAAAGTAGCATATAGAACTTAAAGCTGTAGATGAAATAGAAAGAGTAAGTGAGAGGCTTTACAGCTTAGATACAGTATTGCAGCTGGTTGTATTGATCATCTTGTCTGTGTGTAAAAATATGTAAACATAAGTTATTTCTGTTAAATTCTTTTTAGTTGAGTGGAGAGCCATCAATCATGGATTGAATTTTATACTACTACAATAGTTGATAAAAAACAATAAGAACTAATCATAATGTCCACTGCCGCTGATTATGACAATGGTGAAGAGAATTTGCATAGTACAGAAGGTAAATGCACATGATATATTCTACTTATGTGAGTACTTTCTGAACTACAAGAATATGGTAAAGTGTTTTAAGAATTATAAACACACTAAACTTCATCTGTATGACGATGTCTTGAAGTCTGTATTGTAAGACTTATTTTACACATAACTTAAACATTATTTGGACGCAATTAATATAATAGTAAAAACATTCTATAAATGCAAATATTTGAATAAGATATAAGTGTATAGCCTTTAAGAAAAAAAGTATTTAGTTCTTCAACGTGAAAATCATTTGAAAAATGTAAAAACGAAAATAAATGGAAAGAGGAAGAGCCAGTATGACCTATTGTTATAAACATTAAAGAATGTTGGAAGAAACAAACTACCTTTAAAACTTAATACAATAGATTAGATGTCCTATTTCAATTACTGTTTTCAAGATTCAGCTTAATCCGTTTACGCCCAAAATTTTCTATTTAACACAGAGCTTTCATTATAGGGTTATATAAGTACACAGAACACTAGTACTTCAATTTTGTTGACCTTTGATCTATGCTTAACATGAGCCCATCAACACATATAAGTTCGAAAAATACCATGTTTACATTCAATTTTTACGTAAAAAAAGGAGTTAACGGCTTGTCCAAACGTAACACTGTTACGTTTTTGACACACTTTTTTTCAATTATCTCGGAAAGTTGGAGAGCTAGAAGGTTCGCTAAAACGCCATTCGACACAACTCATCATACTCTATTTATGTTTTAAAAACGAAGTTTTTTGGTTAAAGCTTCGAGAAAGGTTTTATCATCGTCTAACGCTGTAACATAGAAAGATCCTAAATTCGGGGTGCTCTTGCTAAAGTTTAAATTTCCTACGAAAGTCGTTCTCCAAATGAAATGCCCCTAGAGCAAATTTTGTAGAGCATCGAATCAACTTTTCAGCGGTTAAAAACGTTTTCTTCTAATTATTTTGGCGCACTACACGAGCCAAGCTGTCTAGTAGTCGTTAACAGAACAGACTAGAGAGGTCCTTGGGCCCGTTTTTCATGAACGGGATACCCCGCAGGGTTTTGTTATTTCCCCCCCGCTTTTTCGTATTTTTATACATGATTTCGTTCATTCTTGTCACGATGAATTGAGCCAGTGTTTATGCCAACGACCTGTCTTTATGTATTTCTGTGCCTTTCGGAACACCATTCCGAGAGGCGATTTTTTCTCTCCGAAGTAAGGCTCAACGAGCTTCAGATGCACTTGCAGCGTATTACGCCATGTGGCTGGTCGAACTCAATGTCAAAAAAGTCGCGGTATTTCCTGTTTATTTTCGTAAGAATAAATGATTCAATTATTTCTTTATTTTACAACAACCATCCTATCAAATTTGTTAAATCTTTTAAATATCTCGGGTACACAATAGCGACAAAACCTGAATGGAGTAAAATTTTTTCTATTCAAAGTACATTAATTTCTAAGCCCTTTTGTTTTATTTTTGAAATAGTGTTTTTTCTTTAACGTGCCTTAACCTGTTCGTAACAGAATTTTCTCCAGTCAGCACTACCACTGCATTTTTTATTTTCGCTAATAAACAATAACAACAGCAGAATAGACTAGATACAGTTATCTTTAATTTTTGATGTACAACAAAATCATCTTTTTATAGTCCAAAATATAAAGTGAATCTTCGACTAAATGCTTCTCAAAATATCATGAACAATAGATGAAACGTAGTAACCGCGCATTATTTATTATATTTCCACCGAAAATTATAAATCATTAAAAACGTTCAACTTTTTTTAAAATGAATGTAGTTCAGCTCAATTAAGGGATGGAAACTCGGTTCAAATGTGGTTGGGTAGAGAATTAAAAACTGAACAAATTTAGAAGTTTGACGAGATTCCAATGCCATGAGGTTAAGGTTTTCTAGGAGATCTTTGAAAAACCTCCTTCAATTTCTCTAGTTTTGAAGTTAATACGTTTCTGCCAAACTTTTCGAAGCACTAATGACCAAAAACAATCGATATAATATATTTCAACACTAATGATGATGTTGACTGCTGTTTGAACGATATTCAAGTTTATGTACTCAACCGCTATAGACCAGATCTTTTTTCTGTATTTTTTTTTGTAGTTTTAGTTGAAGCCTTGATTTTTTTCAAAATGTTCGCCTTTTGACGCAAAATCTGAATATGTTATTTAAAATGTCCATGTCCTAACGGTGATTTTTAAAACACTTTTAATTTAACTAATGTAGTTTAAAAACTACGGTATTTTGGAAGTCCTACTGCCAAAGGTTTCGGAGAAAACTTTCTAAACAAAAACGAATTCTGATTAAGAATTGTGTTATACTTTTACAATAACTCTTTTTGACATTGACATCGACTGAAAAGAAATCAAACGACGATAAAGTATAACCTGGGGATGGTACCTTCCCATTACTTTAGAAAAGTAACGATTTTTATGTTACTAGCTACTGCTAACAGTGACGATACACTGTGCATAGCGACATCTTTCGAGTTACTTCAATAACTGAAGAGCACTATAAGCGAATGATGAAGAAGCTTGGAAGATGCTGCTATGCAAGGATGCAACGGTAACGGTTGACAACCGGTTAACCGCTACCAGTCTAACCGGAATAACGGTTACCGGTTTCGACCGGTTACCCTAGTCGAGAGTCTAGGCAGAAGTCCCGCAGGAGTCCCGTTTTGTAAAAAAGTTCCTCGGGAGCCTCGATGGATTCCTGCGGGACTCCTTCGGGAGTTTTTTTTCTCAAAAAATCCATAGGGAGTCCTACGGGACTCTACAAAAAGTCCCGCGAGAGTCCCATATACAAAAAATTTTATTTTTTGAAAAAATCAGTATGAATAAAGAGGCAGGTAGTAAATTCATGTGTACACAGCAAATTCAGCTCTCTGTTCCCTTATCTAAGTAGGTCTCATTTTCGCTAGTCACAATGTTACACTATCGGATTTTTGGACAAGTTTTCTTTTGAGACACATCTCTTTCACAGATTAATTAAGTCTGTATATGTCACAGAAAAGAATGAAAAATCCTCGAAAATAATTATTAACCAGTGATCGAAAGTTTCAATCACCATTTTGTTTGACATCGTTCTTGCATATATATATATAAGACTAAATACTTGCACTACAGAACATTGAAAATTTTGAAAGTGAAACTCAAACATTGTGTTTGAATGTATGGTTGCTCGTGCACTTTCAACAGCTCTGGTACTGTATGCATAGTACCGTAGAGCTTGCACTGTAGTGATACAGTAGGAAAAAAATAAAAATATAAAGTAGAAAATAAAGTTTAAGATTTTCTTTATATTATATATAATAAGATTTTATAGGGATTCCCGTCACGGGATCCTGCCGGGACTCTCGCGGGACATTTTTCAATTTTGTTTAGATTTTTTATGATTTTACTGGGACTCCCGTGGGAGTTTATTGAAAAGTCCCGCGGAACTCCCGACGAGACCCCGTGACGGGAGTCCCATGGAACTCTCGCGGGACTTTTTTCCGGGATTCCCGCGGGACTTTGGCCGGCAGTCTCGACTAGAGATACCGTTACCGGTCCAACTGGTTCTGATCGGTTACCATTATCGGTTCTGTGAGTGATGGAGTTCTTAAGTTAGTTTGAGTTACACTGAGTGTTCCATATTAAAAAGTGTCTTTCTTCAACGTTATGTCGATTGACAGAGAACTGTGATTAAAGAAACATTTATTTTGTGTTTTGAATTGTATCGCAAATATTTCTGTTGTTTTTCAAGTTTATTGTTTTACATATTGACTATTTTATGAAGCAAAGTCTCGATAAGCACGCAATAATTTGCTCTCTGAGAAGAAGTGATTAGAAAAAACATCTAATAAAAGTTTTGTATCAAAAGAGAAGAGGCAAAAAATAATATGCACGTGTACAATACTGACCGTAGCTTTTGCAATCGTCGCGAGTTGAAACCGGTAACGGTAACCAGTCAGAACCAGTTGGACCGGTAAGATGCGGTTACCATTACCGATGCATCCCTACTGCTATGTACTGCGTGCCGCGTATCGAGAACGTCACAGTCAACACAAAAATGTCCGATGACTTGATGGCGCCGCCGACCAACAGTGTCTCCGTCTGGTGATAGGATGTTTATACATAACACACAGTTCATAACGACATATTGTGAGCTTCTTCATCATTCGCTTATAGCGCTCTCCAATCATTATTTGAGAAATTCCTTGGATCGTTATTTACCGTTGGTAACAGGTAACGCAAAGCAGGTGATTAAAAGCTTTTTGATCGACATCTAGTGGATAGGTTATCGACCATGCTGATTTCGCATATGATCATGGGACTGGCCTATAGCTCTTCGAAGATCCAGCCTTCTGGAAAACCAGTTTTTCAGAAATCCCAAAAAATAACCCAAGCCTTTCTTAATACTGCAGGATTGTAGCGCGCAAATTTCTGATTAAAATGATACATCCCCCAGCTCTATATGACCTTTCTTTGCAAAGTTATAGAATTTATAAGAAGAGCTCTAAATTAATTGTTTCCTTCTTATTTCTGTAGCTTTCAGCTGACAATGAACAATTTAAGGCTCTTCTTATAAATTCTATAACTTTGCAAAGAAAGGTCATATAGAGCTGGGGGATGTATCATTTTAATCAGAAATTTGCGCGCTACAATCCTGCAGTATTAAGAAAGGCTTGGGTTATTTTT
>CAJNOQ010002867.1:0-22322 GCA_905250885.1 Didymodactylos carnosus | reverse complement strand
TACAATCATGTAGCTGTCCAGTTGGCATGAAACAATATTCATGTAAACATTCGGTTGGATTGGCAATTTTATTTAACTTGTATCAAGTTAGCGATAAAACACGTATTCAACTATTGGGCAAACGAAAAACAAAAGGACGCCCCAAGAAAGTTAGCAAAGCTTTAAATTTATAAATAAATGTAACTAAAACCGTGAAAATATTGTCTTTGTTAAAATTTAATTAATACGTTTATATGTACATTACACTCTGTAGAAGTAAAAGAGGAGTTCCAGACTATGAGATGCAGTTATGTTGTTTTAGTCTTCCACTTTGCCCTTGTGGCTTTGCTGATTAGCTTTTTTAGGCTATAAGAGAGATTTCTTTTTTTTCATGTGTGTTATCTATCTACCACTATTCTTAATTCTGCATGTTTGTTCGTCTGCCACTTACTGCATTTGTGGTTTCTGCCTTTTTTTGTTATCTCCTCAACAATGTAGTTGAGTTGAGTTGCGGTTGATTACGTCATTGAAGATTAGATTTTCTAAATGGTATTAGCTAGCTCAACCCTCTCTAATCTGATGCATGCTTTTATACTAACATTTGTTTCATTCATTTACACCTTTTTCTCGTATGCTGCTCACAAAGCGAGCTATTTTTTTACTCTTTCTGGCATTATTTTCTCGTTTATGCTATATTACGTTTAACTAAACCTGCTTTTCTGATCTTCTGCGAGAAACTTTTCTTATTTTACACATTACCTTTCTGCTTATTAATGAAAACTAACATTTAAACTTAATAATACATTTTTATACCAACAAACTGATCGAAGTCATCTAGGCCAGTAGCTTTATATATAAAAAGTAAGCCATGTTCTTAAAGTAAATGGAACCATGAGGATTTGAGTTCTTCACCCGATATCTGTGTAAAACAGATGTAAACAAGGCGAAGAAAAAAATTCTTGTTCTCTAAAGGACAAAAATTATGTTCTTCAACTTTTTGGTAGTTCTTCAGAGAACAATTTGTCCCCTATAGAGATCAAAATCTGAAGAACAACACTTTTGTTCTTCAGAAAGTGTGATCTTCATCGTCTGTGTTCTTCAGAAAACACAAAAACTTGTTCTTTATTTTTTTGGGAAGTTCTTGAAAAACCTGTTCTCTGAAGAACAAGTTGTCCCCTATGGAGATCAAAAAACCTAAAGAACAAAGAACGAAGATTCTTGTTCTATAAATCTTTGGAGAACACATATATGATCTCTATAGGGGGCAAATGAAGGTCATTTTTTTTGTTTTTTGAAGAAAATAGATTTTTAACAGTGTAGATATATTGAGCGCTTTGATGAAAAGAGAAGAAAAACGTATATATCGTTTAAATCAATTTTATCTTTTGTACAGTTCGTTCTGTCAATCAGTTCAAACAAAAAACATCAAATTTTTTCTTCTCATTTCTTCTTTTTTTGACTGAATTATGTATGAGTCACGTTTCAAGATCTTGATACAGAATCCTCAAGATATGTCAGACTCAGAACCGTACTAGATTCTGATCAAAATCTTGATCAAGAGTTGTTGATGTATCCGAGAAAATCGCGTCTCAAATTGGGGCGTTTTGAAAACCTAATCACTCAAAAGCGAAAACGGATACCGAATTCAGGTTTGTGCCATTGAGAAGATCAACGTTTAGGCTACATTTTGACTAAAAAATAAAAGTTACTTACTTGCATTTTGACCGATTTCTGATGAGCACAAAAGTACCGCTTGCGCCCATTTTTTTAAATTAATAACTCACCAAGGACATATGAATAACTCACAACCCGTAACGTTGAAACCTAGTTGTATAGACAACGTTTTGGGCTCTATCGAATAGCCGTCGCAGATTTTTTAAAAACCTTTCGTTGAACGAAGCTTACCTATAGGAATGTTTTATTGAAAAGTGTTTTTTATGGGATTTTTTTTTCAACAAGTTCTGCATGGTTTTTTTTAAAAGCAAAGATGAGGTTATATATAACTTTTCACGGGCTACAAGATGCTCATAATGAGATTTTATCAGGTTCTTGGTCTGTAAGAAGTAGGCGGGGATGTGTGAAAACACCCTTATGATAAGTACGAGAACAGCTAGCTTACTTATGTAGTATTTTTCCTCCTAATCCGCTGGCAGAGGTTTCTGAGAGTTTCAGAAAAAACCTATGTTTTAAAAAACGCCCTTTATAGAAATTTTCCCGTTCCAGCGAATAATTTGATTTCAATATTCGAATTATAGGAACTCTTTCGGATAAAATGTGTTAGCTTTAATTTTAAGAACGATTCTAGATTTTCTAATGCTCTTTTCGAAAAAAATGCTTGCAAATACAAACAATCTAATATTGTTCCTTATTTTGACAACAACTCACAAATAATTGTAGTTAGAACGTTGAAGAAGAATTTTTACCAAACTTTGACAAGACCACCATTCCCCGGAATTGTATTAATTTTTTCCATGGCCTGGTAGCCCGTGGTCTCGTCTTCAAAATGAAAGCCAAGCGAGACCTTGATTGTTCGCGGTCCAAGCGTTTTATCGGATTTCCTATGAGGACTGGCACCTGCTCACTATTGGTTGCGTTGAAAACTGACGGATCATAGGTAATCGATTATGCTCAGTGTCGTGGCAATATTTGTTCTTAGAAGAAGCTTTAAAGATCCGGCAAAAAAGTGAGTTTTACGACCATTTAGGCTTTCAGGCTGTTTTCACCTAATATTAAACGTTTCACTATTCATCAAAAAACATCAGAAACAAGAATCTCCTATAAAATACAGCCTAAATACTGTATATTTGAAAGTTTTGTACTCGTTCTTCCGAAAGAGTTTCTGAAAACCCCATTAACAAAAATAAACTTTTTCAATTTTTTCGACGATACAATCACATTTAGCTGACAAAATTAACCATATCCTGAAGTTTTGAACTTGTTGTGATTTGTTTTGAATGAATAGTAAATCTTTTAATATTAGGTGAAAACATCCAGAAAACCCTAATTTTCGTAAACTCGCTTTTTGCTAGATCTTTAACACTTTTTCTAAGAGCAAATATTGCCGCGAGGCTCAGCAGGATCCATTTACCTATAATCCATCAGTTTTCAAGGCTACCAATGGTCATCGGAAATCAGTCCTAGGGCATGGTAGGAAGTTTTTGAAAGATCTCCTAGAAAATCTGTTCTGAAAACTCTTCTGAAAATTATTTTTGTTGCGAAAACATGTCCCCAAGTCTCTTCTTTCGCATGGCGAAAACCGAAGCTCTCTAGCTGCTTTCTATCAAAAATTATTCAAACAACAGCCATGGTTCTTATATTTTGAAATGGATAGTAGTAAAGGAGTCTCTAGCTGATTGTTAATGCAATTACACGAAGATTTTGAATGTCCAAATCCACGTTTAGCCCATTACTATTCACTCACCGACGGTTCTGCACTTTTTTATGCAGATATTACAACTGGTTAGTTAATATTTCGCATGCACCAACTGTTATGTACGAAATGAAAAAATTACAAGGCTAAACAAACATGTTCGTGATAATAAAACCAGTTTGTACTTATACTGGAAGGATGAATTGTATTGAGTTGTGATTCAAAATCTATATGATAGATAAAAAATATTTTTCTACTTGTGTTCTCTGCGTAGCTTTCGTGACGCATAATATATATTTACATATATAACTTCATAAAACATACTACAAGGTTATCTAAAGGGTGACCTCGACATTTGACATTCAGTTAAACAAACCGTCTGTCACTCATGTCAAATATATATAAGTAAAATGCATTTCTCTTTTGACCTTTCCTTCTATTTCTTAAGTAATTGAATAAAAGGTTGACATGCTTTACTACGCTATCGTATTCTAGAATATAGTCGTATCATTTTGTTGATGTTTTCTAGTGCACTATCGATAGTGCGCTTTTCTGTTTTACTTCTTCTGATATTCACAACAGTTTTAAAAAAATGTATTGTAAGAACCAATGTCTCAAACAGCTAGTTTGATGTCTCGCTTAAGAGATAACATAAACAACCAGCCTATAGTAACTATTGTAATTGTTTAGGAGAGAGGGACACAGAAATACATAGTCTGAAGGCCAAATGCATGAGCTTCAGCGTCATTCAATCACTCAAGTATTAATCGATCAATCAAAAGTGTATTTATGGTTCAAATTAGCTATTTTCAGGCCTTCTGAACGTTCGTTGATTATTTCTTCCAAATTTATCCAGTCAAAATATGTTTCGAAGTTGGCTGCGAATTACTATTATGAGGGCCTTGAACTTCCAGAGTGACTGTAGATTGATAAAACAGCTATCTTTTAGTGACTATTGAGAGTCAAGACAGTAAGTCTAGACCATTAACAGAAGAGAGTCATGAGCACATTTTAGTGCCAAGGTAAAGTATTCATATCTCTTGTATCACGAATTCCTAGGCCCATAATTAGGGTTATTCATCGCTTTTTCTATTATGCTATCGGATCTACAAACATTTATAATTGAAAAAGCTTCATATTTCGATATATTATACTTTTGTCTTCTACAGCAGGATAAGACTATTATACTTTGTGAAGCTCGAAACTCAATACTGATACAGTATTTTTTTTTCATACAGAAACCGTCATTTTATAAGAAAACATTCTCCTTTTTTTGTAAAATGTGAAACAAAAAGAATATTTCTAAACTTTGAATACGTTTTGCGGTCGTGACATATTAGCAGTCTAACAGACAAAACATGGTAACATATAAATAAAATATACAGCGAATTTCTTTTTTGCTTTTGAGCCTTAACTCCTCTCTATTTGACTACGTAATATCTGAATAGACCTGTAGCTAGCTATATTACATTTTTTTTTTTTGTTTCTGTTAATGTAATGTAAAAAAGCGAAAATGCGGTCGTACGCACATTCTTCTATGGGTTAGAGCAGCTATATTGAGCCTTTTGCACATTTTTTCTTCTGGCATCTAGCTTTTAATTAATGCTGCAGTTACCTGCCAATAGCATCTAGAAACGATATTTAGTATCAGCGGACGAGTTTTAAAAGACCACCGATAAAGATTGAATGGAGAAACAATCAATGACATTCAGTTGCTAAGAAATTTTAAAAGAAAATGGTGATTTTTATTGATGTAATCGATAAATATAAAATAATTAACAAATTATTTTCAATGAAAAAGTCTCACCTATTGTCAATTTTTTCAAAGAGTAGAACAGGACCAGAGTTCTAAGGTCACATGACGTCACAGGATATTGTAGGGTTAAGATTCTTCGAACAGCTACTCTACACTGGAAATCACCGTAGTTGGTGTTTATGACCGTAGGAATTATTTCATAAACCATCCGGTAAAAGAAGACTATACTGGAGTGGTGATCGGCATATCTACGTTTCTTCTTCTAGTTAGTGCTTAGATATTTGCTGAGAAATATTACTAGAAAGGTCTTTCTTAACTTTCATCTCATTTGAAGTATATCAGTGACTGAAAAAATTGAGTAGTTCGTATGCATCATTCTTAAACGTTGCAGAGTCGAATAAACACTTAAATACTCGTTCATATTTCCAGATTAGAATAAAAGATGTAATACCTAACCTACGGTTTCGTTTACTTTGTCAAAAAGCCTTGATTCTGCAAGGCTACAATCTATAAATAGTTTTTCTAAATTAAATTCATATTAACAATTTAGCATAATAATGTAGACAACCTAGTAACATTTAGTTTCATTTTTTTTAAACACTTTTCCTTTTATTCACGAAATAATGGTAAGATAAAAATTTAGTTTCTTATGTACTTTATTATTCAACATCTATATTGATCGCGTGCCAAAGAAGTATACCGAAAGTTTTCATGCTCTTTTGATAATGTCAGAGCATTTTGACCGTGACATGACATCGTATATATTAATATTAAACGACTAATTATACCTCCATACATAAAATATATTGACCTTGTTCTTTCTTCTTCTCGTAGACAGTACATCGGAAGAAGAAAGAAAAAGAAAATCATCGTTGCTATATTACATACAGATATAATAAAATATAGAAACATCTGACTCAAAGTTAAACAAATGTATATAAAAATAAAAAACTATTTTTTTTCTATACTATTAGTTGCTCTATTTGGTCGCTATTTTTTTTTATTTCATTCTATTTGTACTTTTTTCTTTCTCTTGCGAAGCTATAATACAAAAACGTCAGTTCACACTGTTAGGTTCTTATGACCATATACGTATTTGCACTCTATTATGCAGACCTAATATAATCTTAGTAGATTATTGTGACATAAAAATGACATGCTCTATGGTTTTTCTGAAAAGAAAAAAGAAAATAACATTTATTCTTACATGTCTATATAAACTAGTGCGGTCCTTATACATACAAAAAAAAAGAAGGTTAGTCGTTTCAATTACTAAAAACAAGTATTTGTTTATCTTAGTATAATATAAAAGTACGATATTATTATCATGGAAGTTACAAATGATACAACAGATTTATTTCGTAAATTTAAATTAAAACGTAATTTAGTCACATTAAATTGCACGGAAACAAATAAACACCTAAAATGTAATAGTATATATTCATTATCAACGTTTCAATTTAATCGCAGTGACAGTGACATGATCAATTTGTGTAGTAATTCAAGTTCAGAATCATTACGTTCAAATACACCAGAATTATTTGTTGATGGACATTTTCAAGAGTCTCCACCATCAACAGCCTTTTATCCTACACAAGCTATTACTCATCAATCCGATAACTTTTCTTCACAACTTCATCGTGTTAAAAGTTTTTCACCATCTTGCTCCATAAGTTCAACGACATCTGAAGAAAAAGAGGTTGATATACGAGACAAAGGGCCGATGAATACTGTTCAATCATTCTCTCTTTCAAATGGTACTAACAGTTCATATTCTATGACACCTGTACATCAGTCACCCAGTATAGAGAAAACAGGATTTTCATTTAATCCGACATTCGATTTTCAATCATATCAAGAGCAAGATGAAATGAAAAACCAAGGAAATAAAATAAGAAAAAAAATACAAAAAAATCAATCATTTAAACATGGAAATAATATTGAAGACGATCAGACTGTTCATCAAACACCAGATATTGAAGAATTAAAAAAACATGAAGAAGCTCTTCTAAGGCAAATAGAATTTTTAGATTCAAATGTTTATGGAACAGAAGACAATTACAATAATAATAATAATAATAATAATACAGATTATCAGGTAAGGTTACGATGTTCTTCGAATGATCTCATACTATTGTATAGTACAATTTACAAATACAGTTTTGTATAATTAATCTCTTTTTACTTTAAATAGTGTCTACAACGTGATTCGTCGCCATCATATCATAGACAAAATGGTTTATGTAGTCCTGTTAACTCATACGGATTGGAGAAAGATAATATATTACCAAAAATAAATCATACTAATAATAATAGTCGAGAAAAATTAGGAGAATGTGTTGTTTGTAAAGATCGTGCCACTGGTATACACTACGGTCTGTTAACGTGTGAAGGTTGCAAAGGTAAGTTGTATAGATCATTAGTTATTAGTCATAAGAAACTCAATAATTCATTTTTTTTAGGATTTTTTAAACGAACCGTACAAAATAAACGAAAATATCGATGCAGTGTCAATGGAAATTGTGTCGTAGATAAAACACAACGTAATCGTTGCCAACACTGTCGATTTCAAAAATGTTTAAAAAGTGGTATGGTAATTGGGGCTGTACGTTTGGATCGTGCGCCAGGTGGACGAACACCAGAAAATGTTGCACGTCTCTACAGGGTATGTATCGAATTATTATTTATAGCTGCTTTTACGGATCGTGTACAAGAATTAAGAGTAAATTGTTTATATTAACTGTAAATTTAATAATAGCCAAACATTTCGGCTTGGTAAAGCCTTTATCAATGGCAAATTTGCTATTGATAAAGGCTTTACCAAGCCGAAATGTTTGGCTATTATTAAATTTACGGTGAATATAAACAATTTACCCTTAATTCATGTATAGAATACAACTCTAATTTTTTTTCTTTATACTAATTTTCTTTTTTTATTCTAGTATAAAAATGCTCAAAATTTAGTCATATCTCAACCATCAATCGATTCTACTCATAATTTCGAATGTGTTTTGATGAATTCATGTAATTTAAAATCAGCAATGGAAGAAAAACTGAATACGTCTCTATCTCTATCACCAACACCTACAGAAAAATATCGTTTCGATCAATTATCAACAATTGACTCCATGTTTGATCTACTTAAACAATTACTAAACGTAACAAACATGGAAGATTTATCATTAGCGATTAAAAAAATATGTAATTCAATGATCGATCGTTTTATGTTATGGTACAAAGATTTGCCATTTTATCAACGTCTCAATTTGGAATTAAATAATCAAATAATGGGTAATCGATGGTCAGATGTATTATTTTTCTTTGTGGTGTATTTTCTATCGACCAATACGACTTATTCACAATCATATCTCCTATCGCATAACGAACACTTAAAACGTTTATTAAAATATTTAAATATTGAGAAAAAAAACACTGTCAATAACAGTGACGACGGAAATATGAATTTGAATGATAATCAATATATTCGATATATTACTGAATTATTAATTGAATTTATTCATTTAATGTTACAATGTAAATTAACTGAAACAGAATTTTCATTAATTAGTATTTTACTTGTGACAAAAGCTGGTAAGATATAACCATAAAAACTGTTTTGTAATATTATTATCGTTTTTTATTTTTTTTCATTGTAGAAGAACCATTGAATATTCATATTCACAAGGAGTTAAACTCATTAGAAAATTCTTATTTGGATGTATTACAATCATATGAAGTCAAAACGTATCCACAACAACCAACGCGTATGACGCAAATAACATTATTGATTAGTCAAATCAAACACATCTCACAATCACTTGTAACAAATAGAATGTTCTTTCTCCCATTTTTACTAATTCCGAGATCTTTATAAGATATTTATGTTGTTTTGTAAGTTAAATACATATTTTTCTTTCTCAATGTATCGATGGATCTTTCACATATATATTAGTGAATAAAAGTGTACAGATAAAAATAAAACAGGACTTTGGTCTTGAATAAAAATAGGTTTTAATATTTAATAATCAAGCGTTTCACTTTTTCCTCTTATGTGAATTAGGTATGCGTTTTATTCAAGCGAAGAGAATAGTTATAACCAAAAAATATTTTGTTTTTCACGCGTTGTATGCATGATCACTTAGACTATAATACAAGTGGTCATGCGTACAACTGTGTATAGACGTTCTTTATTTTCTATGTTTATGTGACATCATCTGTAAAGAAGATATTATATTTTATGATTTAGATACGTGAAAAGCGATGTCTCTCGTAATACATGTACAGAATTTGCCAGTATATATAGAACTTCTACCCAAATTTGAATACTTTACACTTCGGAAACACGTATTGCTGGCTTAGTTAAAAAATACTAATATCTAGTTTCAGTATCATTAGATAAAACACACAGATTACGTATATAGAACAATTATTGACTTACTGTTTAATTTTTTTCACAAGTTTCTCATTATTAGACAAGAATTTAAAAGAGAACATTTGAATTGTTTAGAGAACACAAATTAATTGAGATAGAAAAGAGAACGCATATTGAATTAAGAATATTTAATTTTTACTATTTTCTCAATTACTAAACATAACACTATACGATTGCTATATATCGATGCTTTATCTATGCAATTCGAATAAACCCTTGGAATGAGAAATTTTTGAAAAAGTTTGAAAAATTGATGTATTGTACGGCTGATAAAAAACGCGCATCCTCCAAAAGTCAATGTCGATTCAAATTGGGATTTAAATGATGTTTGTACTTCTTAAGTGGAACCGCTAGAAAACTTTTTTGATACCCTTTGCATTTGGTTAAAAATGAACTACTAATACAGTGAAAAATGCGTGCACTTTTCTTCCGCATTTTGGATAACATTTCCGCTTTTCTGACCTAAGCAGCTGACAACTCTGGTTCCATCACACTTTTTTTATGAATGTTATATACATTAAAAAGGCGCAATGCACTAACTACGGTTAAGACCATTAATCATCCATCCATAAGCCACAGATAAATTACGTAGTCACATTTAAGACATCGAAATGTCCTGAAGACACTATGAGTGCATAAAGCTCACGTCACACGAAGGCACTATGAGTGAATAAAACTCGAATTCAGCCCCTTCGTAGAGCATGACGCATATTTTACATCAAAATATTTGTGTCATGCGTTACTGACAAAATACAGTCAGCCGTGGCGAAGGATAAACGTCCTTGCTTGTAACAAGTACGGCCAGACGTTGCACAGAATTCAATGGTTCTAAGTGAGTTTCATGACTACTATCAAAAATACCAGAGCCATAGTCCATGATCGGCCTTACGCATAGAGGTGCAGAATCTATCCCCCGTGAGATTGGAAAGTTTCCCCCGACGGAAAAAGTTGTCAGAAATTTTTCCGACACAGAATTTCAAGAACAGAATTCACGAACAGAATTTCTTTTCCAAAAAGAAATTCTAATTTTCAAAAAAATTTCGCCGAATCAATAAATTTTCCCCCGACGACCGTCAGAGCAAACAGACAGATTCTGCAGCTCTGCTTACGCAAGTTGTGTATAAATGCCTTTTTAGCTTAGATGGTGAATCGCGGAATATTCTGAGTATAATCCAGGCATTTTTTCCCAAGCAAGGCAGTTTTCTCAATATGCGATTTTCATTTAAGGTCGTGAGATATCCTTAAACACAATAGCTTTATTTCACTAACTCTTTTAAGAATTTCATCTCCTATTCTAACGGCTACCAGCGAAAGAAAGGCGAGTGACCTATGAAATAGGATCCAGTTATATTTTTCAGCATCCAGTTATATTAACATCTGATGAAACCATATGTCAATTTTATTATTTCACACCTAACCGGATCAAGGCTCTCATCTGACTCTAGTGGTATCATACAAAAGAGATCATTAGTAAACAATGATGGTACTGTTGCTGGATCCAAAACACTCCGGAAGTAGGTCACTAATAAAAATGATGAATAGCAAAGAGCCTAAAGTAGACCCTTGCGGGATCCCGGACTTTACCACCACATAGTCAGATGTTAAAAATCTTTACTTGTTGAATCCTATGATCCAGATAGGAGTGAAACCACTGAAACAACATTTCGTAGTTAATTATCCTATGTTGCGAAGTATAGGCTATAGAACTTTCAGTGTTCAGATCCTTGGCTTTCCAATTGTTGTCTCTTTGATTTTTCGAGAGACTACAAATATCAAAAGTAGCTAGAAAAAGAGTATATTTTTGATCCTTAGAAGAAAGATATATTCTTAAAAATAATGCAAGAGTTTTTCAATTCTAGTCTAATTTGTTTTCTCAAACATCTGAGTATGATGTTTAAAAAGCCATTTTTCTGTAAGAACTTTGCAATTTTAATCGATCTAGAAGCGAATTTTAAAAATCTGTTGTGCCATATCGTGCGTCTTAATGTTATATTTACATCCTGATAAGGGTGTTATGTGTTGGCCATTAAACGACTTAAAAGTTGGCTGTACGAGTGCGTTTATTGTATCGACAGAAGGCAAGAAAATAGTACCGAGATGTGGCGATCTTATCAGAATATGAATATGGATCATTCAACTCGCTACGACATCTTATTTGAAATAATTCACACATTGTCTCTCTGAACAGAGGACCGGCCTGATGCAGTTCTTTTCTTTTTTACATGAGCTCAAACATCTAATTTAATTCGATTTGATAGAAAAATACAATAGCCATTCGTTTTCTACCGATCTTTTTTCGTACTAATCTAAATCAGACGAATTTAACAACTGAGACTCGGCATTCGGCCCAGAATAGTAGTTCTACAAACAATCGAAATATTCCACACATAGCCTTCAATATTACGAGTATCTCTTTTATTAGATTAAATTGTTTACAAACGTAAAATCATTCTCCCTAATAGTAACTCATCTACAAAGTATCTCAAAATTCTTCTATCAGTTTGCAGTTATTATCATTCTGTCCAATTCTTGAACTTTACTTTCTGCAGTATTCGTATAAACTCCAATAGATAAGAAAGAAGAAACTAAGTTTATAAATATTTTAAATGAACGAGACGAATAATATATATATAGAACTTAATAACAATAATGATGATGATAGATGATTAAAAAACCAACAATAAAATAGACACTAAAATAAATAGATAATAAAAAGTGAATAACGAAACAAAACAGAAAAATTAGAAATTCTTTTTCTTTGAATTCATAAATATGAGCTAATTCAAATACTCGAGAAAAATGTTCTGTGTAACCTGAAGCGACGAAAACACACTAAGATATCAGTAGAAATTAAATTAAGGTCAACAATAACGTTTAATTCAGCGGGTCATACATTCTGTTATGTTGATTTTTCAAGCATAAGTGAACAACACAGTTTATTGCACAAGAATGTATTACATTAAAAGGGAGACATGTCGAAAAGCCTTTGAAATAATGAAATTATCCAGAAGAGTTATAAGCAAACTTCTTTCATTAAGAAAATGACATGTGATATCTAAAAAAACAACAATAAAGACAGTAAGAAAAAACATAATAAAAATACTGATACATAGATTAGGCTGAATATAAAACAACATTCTTTGCTCTTCTATTCGGCCACATATTTAGATCTATCTTCTCTCTTTGAAAAATAACGATTAAGACAACAAAACAACAATGATGTATACGTTTTTGTGTCTATTTTTTTTTCTTCACTAGTCACTGATTATCTACCATTCTTTCTTTCTTGCGTCAACTGATACACCGCCGGGTCCCAATGCCACCACAAATAATAAACCTCCAATGACGGACATTGTTTGAAAAAAATCATATTTTAAAAAATCGTGTAATGCACGAGTATTTGGCACTAACCAGAAACTATTAGCATAAACATTGATACATATTAAATAGAGTACCAAAAACATGGCCGATAATTTTGTTTTAAAACCAACTGCCACAAAACATATACATATTCCACCGATTAAATTTTGAATTATAGATGATATTGATATATCGTAACGGACAATTGTCAAAAACATGATAACGAGGAGTACACGACCTGAAAACATGAGTGAATATTTTTTCATAATAATCAAAGTGTACGATCGGTATTACTTACCAGTTAACTGCATGTAATTTTTCGGTGCATTATTATGCATTGTTGGTACACCAGCAAATAAAGTTCGACCTTCTTTACGATTTTCAACCAATAGTAGTATTAATCCACCGACTAATGCGCATGACCTATAACAGTCAAAAACATATTTCTTTTAGCTAAAACAGATTGCGTCATACTAGCAAAAAGAGCTTGTGAGTAGAACAACGAACCAATTCTATCGATTAAAAATGTCGCTTATAGGTGATTTATTTTTTATGTCAGTTACTATTCTGGTTAATTTCATGTTAATATACTGACATGTCACAGATAGCAGTAAAATAGATCAAACTATTCTCGAACTTAGTTCGAAAATATACTATAACTACGCATCTCTCAAGCCATTCACACTGCATAATATCATGCAAAGATGACTCACTTTAATGAATAACGAAAACTCCACAGAGTTTTATAGCCAACTACCTATAATCAAAAATGACAATAAAGGAACAAAACATGAGTTATTACCTAAGTAAAAATCGAGGTTCCCATATGATTCTGTATGCAATAGACTATAAAAGAAAAAAAAGAAATAAATATAAAATATAACTAAAACTTTTTACTGCACTGGTATTCAACAATATCAACCTACAAAATTTAGCCTACATACTTTAACGAACAGAACTAGCCAGAGTTCTCAGAAATCAATTTTTTCAGCTATATTTGAGTCAAACTGAATACGCTTGACAATATAGCATCAAGATCTGAAATGTGGAATTTTTCGTAGTGAGGCCTACCAGACAAAAATCAGGCCCTTAGTCAGAGAATGAGCACGAGCTTGTGCCTTCAGATTTCATTTCTTCTGCTAAACTTTTCGCAGAATGAATGAATTTTTACTTGCAGATGGTTCTGTAGTGTTTTACTTCAGACAATTACAGTTTTCGGTACAGTTCGGTCTAATTCGAGGAGGGAGAAATATTTTCGAGTAGTAGCAGAAAGTTTCCTGAGTATAAAATTTTTGACGGCTTTACCACTAAAAAATTAATTAAAATGTTTTTCTTTGGCCTTTCTTGCCACAAGATCAAGGTGAACTGAAATGTTTCATGTGATTTGTCAGTAAAAGCTATTATAAAAATGTAGCTTGTCGATAAAATTTATAATTTCATAGAGATAAAACTATTTAACCTACTTGAAATGCAATAATGAAAAAAAGTACTCCACAAGCATATTCAGTTTTTTTACGTAATAAAATCATTGTACACGGGATTAATTGTCCAAATAAATTAATGATAACAAACAGCGTACCAATAAACCAGCCGACTCCCCAACTTGACATAATATACTGACGCTGTTCATTCCATTGCATGTACATACGAATACCATCTTCAATAAATGTACTAACTAGACAAAATCGTGCTGCATGTGGTAAAATATATTTTGTATGCTGTAAAAACTAAACGAAGAAGAATACGATTATTCACAGTCGCAACTTTAAGTATGAAAACAGATATTTACTGTGTCGACATAATCTTCAGCTCGGCTAAAAAGTTCTTGCCGTCGTTTCGGTGTGACTATATTCATTGCTAAAACACATACAATGAGTAGTAAACAAACAGCGTTGATAAGTCAGAAACCAAATAAGAGTATAAAACTTATCAAGTTCAAGATAGTGATCGAAAAAGGTGAAAATAATCCATACAAGAACCACTTTGGTTAGGATACGTTAGGACTGAGTTTAGTCCTAGCTTATCCTTGCATTTGGTTGGTTGGAACTCAATGATTAACTGTAGAATAGAATTCAGTTTTATTGAATTCCAATAAATGAATAAATTACTTGATTAAAGTAATACATTGAACGCACTTTGGAATCACAAATGAACAAGCTTGCTTTGAACAAGAACGAAGTAGAGGTGCTATCACAGAGTTTGATTGGTGGGTATAATCATTAATTTTTTTTTGAAGGGTAGGAACAGAAGAGAAATTTCTCGGTTTTCCTTTCGAAGCATGAGAACTGTTGAAAGCAAGCGTGAGTATGCGGGTTGGCAGCAATTAGCATTAGAGTATTTCTTACGTCCTCTAGGGACTAAGACTCGGTATAAAAATCGTTTTACTATTCTATGAATGAGTGTATAATATCTACTATTTTGCATTCGGAGAATATCTAAGAAGCGATAACAGCATTTGAAACTACGTTCTGTATTTCGATTAAGAGGAAACCAGTTGTAAACTGGCGATGGTGGATGTTTTTAACAATCGACGTCTGTACTCTAGAAATTATTTGGTAGCCCTACAATCAAGAAGAATTTTGAATTTTTCACGTTGATGTCAGCGCTTAATGTAACTCACCTATTTGGAACTGTTTCTACTTTGTTGGTTTCTCATTTTCGCGAGCTCCCTTGTATCTTGTACTTCTAGAACTTCATCTAGGTTTGTGTAGATTCGCTAGGCGCGAACGTACAGATTGGACTTAGTTATTTATCTGTTTATATAGTATTTTTGTCATTAATGCAAGGATAACAAATAAGATGCCGAAAATTTTCAAGATCACAAGTTCATAAACTTCAACATATATTAGAATTAAGCCAATGTTTAGTTTGTTACACAGTGTCCTTTTACACAATTGAGTTCAGATCAGCTAGACAGTTGGGACAAACTTTAGCCAAACGAAAATACGAGTTGACACTTAAGTTTTTTGATGAAACAAGAAGATTAGTCTTAACTATGATTAAGTCTTGGTTTAAATCCCCACTTAAGTTTCAGAGTTAAAGAATATTGATGAAGCGATTCGCATTTTCAGTCCTAGCAGAAACTGATGTAAAAGCTTAGGTTCCTTCATCGAAATGTCTGCATCCTTTTGACGAGCTATATGGTTTTAGACACTCCGGTGATCTTTCTTTTTCATAAATAAATACTTGCTGGTTTATACTCATTTTTCAAATAAAATTCTTCCTATCCTCATGTGTTACAGTGTTTTGTAAACACGTTATGAACACCAGTTTTTTTTCGATTGAACACCATGAGATAAACCTTAAGTTGAGCTAGTAAACTTAAAATTTCTCGTTCTACTTTAGGATGATTGACGATGGAAAAAGTATTTCTCATGAATTTCGTGCTCGAAGAGTAGATGGTATTGTCGATGGTTTAGAAGATGCTGCGAATCAGAGTCGCCTATCACATGATCGTATGTCAGCTGAAGAAGCACGACTATTTGCTGAAATATCAAAAGGCAACATTAAAAGACACAAAGCATTTTTAACAATAAGAAACAACATTGTAAGTAAAGTATAACACAATCAATATTATTTTATTATTATTTTTTTTCTTTTTCTAGTTACGATTGTGGTTTGATGAACCTCGATACCAGTTAACGTTTGATAAAGTTGTTGAAACATTAGGCAAAATCGATGCAACACTTTTATCTGGTAATTCATACTATCAGATTATTTTTTTATGAAGTTAAAAAGCTTGTTTTTCATTTTCAGAAGAACGTGTATTAGTCGGAAAAATTTTCTTCTATTTGGAACGTTATGGATATATTAATTTCGGTATTTTTCGTCGACAAACAACTACACCGGGTGAGTAAGTAAGGTGAGTTTCAAGTTCTCAAAACCTGAGACAAAGAAAAAATCAAATTTTATAAATGTTTTATAATATCTTCTTTAGAGAAAAAAAAAGGACAAATCATTATTATTGGCGCTGGAATAGCGGGGATTATAGCTGCCAGACAGTTACAATTTTTTGGTTTTGATACAATCATATTAGAAGCACGAGTAAAGGACTTAATGACTTGTTTTCCAGTCTCTTAAATTCACTAATTACTATTTTTGTTTTTAGGCTAGAATCGGTGGTCGAATAGCAACATTTCGAAAGAATGGCTACGTTGCTGATCTGGGCGCAATGGTTATCACTGGATTAGGTAGTGTATTGCAAAAAAAAAGAATATGTTCCATCTATTCATTTACCTGTTATTTGTTAGGTGGTAATCCAGTGTCTGTACTTCAGACACAAACAAATCTTGATCTTGTCCCTGTCAAACATAAGTGTCCAATGTATGAATGTTCTTCTGTTGTGGTATGTTATGCTATTAGTACGCTTACTACTTAGCACGCTTGAATTCGATTGAATATTTAGCCTCACTTTTAACTCTCATGTCTGTTCTAGTTGGCTAATTCATTTCTAAAACCTATCGAGATGTTGAGTTATAGAAGAAGGTGTTTGAAGGTTGACAAATAAATAAATGCCTACTTTTCGTTTGCTTTTTTGAACTTGAGTTTTTTTTTTTTTTTGTTTTTTATGCGGGGAAACGAATATTACTTGTTACATAATACAACAATATCTTTGCTTATTGTCTATTTGTTTTTATGTTTCATTTAAGGTTCCAAAAGCAAAAGATGAAGTCGTTGAACGTGAATTTAATCGTTTACTGGAAGCTTGTTCATATTTATCTCATACACTTGATGTTAGCGAAATAACAAAACAACCATTGTCCCTTGGTGATGTTTTCGAATTGTTGATACGGTAATGATAAATGTTGCTCTTATGATAAAAATAAGCCGTAAAATCATGCGTCTGTAGAGGAAATGTATCATGTTGAGTGCATGCAGATATGAAATGATTTCTAAATAGTTGTATTCCTTTCTTCCTAGAATTAGATGTGTTGTCAGTCGACATATCAATTAGATAAGAAAATGTTTATATTGCTTAATACTTTTTGTATTTTTAGTGTCCAAGAAAAAGCTGTACGTGAAAAGTATTTAGACTATTTACGAAGTATATCGAAGTTGAAGGAAAATCTACGTTCACTTGTAACTGAAGTATGTCTATCACTACCATTTATGTGGTCCTGCTTGTAGCTTATTTTATTTTATCTTTTTAGATGTATGAAATGCGTTCAAAATGTCTAAGTTTAAATAAAGATTATACGAATGTTATTCAAGTACCCGATAATGGAAATATTTTAGAAGAATTTGTTATACGGGATATTGCAAAAGATCTTGTTAAAGCAACAGACGTAAGAGTTTATTTCATATTACATTTAGTGTTAATTATGCAATTTTATTTTATTCTATCAGGATTATAGTCGGCTTGAAATACAGTGTGAACAATTGAAAGAACAAATTCGTATAGCAGAGGAAAATCCACCGCCGTATGTGAATTACAAATTATGTTACTTTTCTCATTATTTTTTTCTCTTTTAGACGCGTTTATCTCAGTGTACAAGATCGTCGTATCTTAGATTGGCATTGTGCTAATTTGGAATTTGCTAACGCAGCGCCTCTATCGTGCTTGTCCTTAAAATATTGGGATCAAGATGATGAATACGAATTTAGTGGCTGTCACTTGACTGGTGTGTAGCGTAAGGCTCTAAATAGACTAGTATTATGAAGTTTTACTGATTTATTTTTGACGTAGATAACCAGTTTTAAAGGCACCTCTTCTATTTGAGTCTGTTTTCTGCTACACGTCATTTACGTAATGACACAAAAGCCAGGTTAATTCTGTATTCTCTAAAGGGAGGTGATCTTTAAGGCTATTTAGATGTCATGGTCGTCATACTTAGCTACATTAAATAGACATTGTTTAATAAGATTTCACTAATTAAAGAAAGATAGATATTTTTAAATGAGAATATTTCTAAAGAAGCGAAAGTGTGAGAACCTACGTTTATTTGTTTCTCTTCTTTTAGTGCGAAATGGTTATTCCGTATTGCCTATTGCATTGTGTGAAAATTTAAGTATTAAATTGAAACATATTGTTAAAAAAATTGTATATACCGCAAGTGGTAAGAACTACTACGCTTAAAGACATGAATTTATTTCCAGTTCTACTTCTTCTATTATGTAGGTGTTCATGTTCATGTTGAAAGTGGTGATGAGTCCAAAGCTTTGATATATGAAGGGGATGCTGTATTAGTTACAGTACCGTTAGGTGTTTTGAAAGAAAATGTCATTGAATTTGAACCAACGTTACCAGAATGGAAACAATCGGCTATCGATCGATTAGGATTTGGAAATTTGAATAAAGTAATGTCTCGATTCTAACGATATAAATATGAACAAACTATAATGAAAATGATTTTTCTTTAGGTTGTATTGTGTTTTGAAAAAGTCTTCTGGGATCCAACTCACACTTTATTTGCTCACGTTGAAGCATCAACGTCATGTCGTGGTGAATTATTTTTATTCTGGTGTTTTGTTAAACCACCGGTACTTATTGCATATATTGCTGGTGAAGCGGCCAATGTTGTTGAATGTGCAACAGACGATATTATTATTGGACGAACACTCGTTGTACTTAGAAATATATTTGGAACCGCTTCTGTACCGACGGTATGACTGTTAAAGTTTTAAAAACAACTCGTTGTGGGTTGACTAACAATTTTTTTTCTCTGCAGCCAAAAGACACAATAGTTACACGATGGAAAAGTGATCCGTTTGCTCGTGGTTCTTACTCGTATGTGGCTGTTGGAGCCTCAGGTAATGCAAACATTATAAAGAACGATTTTAGTAGCCTTAGCGTTCCTTTTGTTTCTTCTAGGCGATGACTATGATATTCTTGGACGTCCTGTTGTAAGAGAAGATGAAATTAAGCCAAGATTGTATTTTGGTGGGGAACATACAAATCGAAATTATCCAGCAACTGTCCACGGCGCTTTACTGAGTGGTCTGAGAGAAGCAAGACGTATTGCTGGTATGACTTTGTCTTATGCTCCTATCTCATCTCATATGGTTAGAGACACTTTTTATTTTAGATACGTTCCTTGGTTCCATTTGCGAAGTTTCGACTAATTAAAATATGACTTTTCCTAAGATCTTTTTATTTTATTGTTTTTGAAAAGATTACTGTACCTCTATTTTAAGAGATATTATAGGTGCGCTCGCTAAATAAAATTAATGTTGTACATTCTGGAATCTTTTGTTCAATTGAGCAAAGTACAGTGAGTCTGTTAACTGGAAGTCTGCATTAGATAAATATTCCATGAACATTTCCTCATTTTATTCGCTGTACATAAACACATAATAAGAGATTTTTAGCAAAATGTTTTCCGGTTTGCTTAGTTTAGGCTTGAAATTTTATCCGTCCATATCAGGGACGTTTGAGGCACAATTCCTCAAACAAAATAGGTGGACGCTTTTTTGCTGTAAAAATTCATTTTCCAGATGGTACACTGAAGACTCGAACCTCTGAGATGGTACAAAAGGCCTCAGATACTTAGGTTCATATCTTAGGTTGACACCGCGGGTTCATATCCAAGATAAAACTCACATGAGAATAGTAGTTTTTAAATGAGAAAAAGAAAATTCAATTCAGAGTTCTTATTTCTTCTGACACTGGCATTTGCTATCTGGTCGCGAGTGTAAACAACAGAATAATGACATATGACGCAAGAAAAGGTATACCGTGGGCACGCGCGACATTTGTGCGCACAATGTATCACACGACATTTGGGTGCAACGACAGTTGAGGTTCAAAGGCGCCGGTGCGGATGTAGGTTAGGGTAATGGTGAGTATCGATGAAGATTAAACAAAAAGTGATTACAGTTGGATATGAGTAATATAGAAAAAGCTCTCATACCGTACCAAGTTTGTTTAAAGAAAATTTTATCGTTATGCAGCATACTTTAACAAATGCACTCTTACTGAATGCTTTTGTCGTACATGCACCCAAATGCCGTTATGCCCGAACGTCGCTGCTCCGAAATGTCGACGCCCAAATGTCTGGTAATCCCATGAAAAAGAAGAGTCATCGGTTCATTCGAGATATAGATCTTCGTTAGAGAAAATAAACATTTCTTGTGTTAACAAGTTATAAACAACAACAAGTTGTGCTAACAGTTTATAGTAATTGCTTTCTGTCTATGAAATGATGAATGACTGTGATCTGAACGAGCTTATATAACAGAACACAGTAAGTGTCGAAGCCATCCAACCCGATGGAATCGCATATATGCTTCAATAAACCATATTTACATCCTGGTGGGGTGCTGTGTGTTGGCCGTCAAACGGTTTGAAAGCTGGCCATACGAGTGCGTGTATTGTATAGACAAAAGGCAAGGAAATAGTATCAAGATGTGGCGATATCAGGATGTGCATATGGCTCATTTGACAAGTTACTGTGTCTAGAACGTAATCTCTTCGTGTATCGAAAATAACAAGGAAGATGCTCCAAAGGCAAAAGTGGAGCAGAATTGGTTTCTCCTTGATTTACACGTGATTGGATAGAGCTGGTGGAGTAGAAAGGTTAAGGTTGTTGGTAGTACGTTGTTGAAATTATTTTATTCGGATTCAGCATCAGAAATTGAGTACGACTCTGTAGGAGCGAGTGAATTTGACCGCGGTTCTCTCACCCAGCAAACTCGAATAGAACGACCTCTGGACATCCTGACACCTGGATCTGGGAAACCTATCTAGCTTTTTGTCTCAAGAGCTTTACTCGACTTTTTTCCCTCGAATCGGAATTCTGCCTCTAATTCACAATTTTCTTCATCAGAATTCAACTTTTACGCACTGAAAATATCATATTCGGAATCAGCGTCAAAAATCGAGTTGAAAGATGTACCTTTTTTTATCCTATTCGATCACTTTGATTTTTTTTTGAATTTTCACGCTGAATAATTAATTATTAAGATTTTCGTCAAAAAATGAAAATCAACGAAAAATTTTGAAATATGTATTATTCGACTCGATTTTTGACGCTGATTCCGAGTATGATATTTTCAGTGCGTAAAAGTTGAAGTCTGATGAAGAAAACTGCGAATTAAGGATAGCGTTTCGATTTTTCTCCGTAACGTTGACTTTTTTCAGCGAGTGAACAAAATTTTACAAAGCCGTTACATACTTTTATTCCCTGGCAGTTGACAATTAAAATGATACCTGGAAGTCAAATAAAGCTCTTGAGACAAAAAGCTAGATAGGTTTCCCAGATCCAGATTTCAGGATGTCCAGAGGTCGTCCTATTTGAGCTTGCTGGACGAGAGGACCGCGGTCAAATTCGCTCGCTCCTACATAGTCGTACTCAATTTCTGATCCGAATAAAATATTTTCAATAACCTAAATTACACGCAAACTGACGAAATCCTCAATTTTCTTCTTTTTTTTTTTTTTTTTTAAACCCAGCGCACGTGACCAGCTGAAAATCGCGGCACGCCCC
>CAJNOQ010002866.1:0-22322 GCA_905250885.1 Didymodactylos carnosus | reverse complement strand
ATCAAGTACGTGTGAGATATATGTCATCCCACGTTCCAGAATCCCGTAGAATGGTGCAGCATGTACTCAAACTTTGAAAAACGAGGAAAATCGCCTTTAAGAGCTGTTTTTTTTCTATCATTAAATGTTTTCTAATCGCAATGCGAATCCCTTCATCGGATAGAACTTGAAAGACGCGTCCAATGCACATTTTGTTGCCTTGTGTAGAGACCTGCAACCCGACCCGACCATAGGGTCGGGTTCGGGTTGAACATTTTGCGGTGCAAGTTATAATATAGAGACAATCATTTCAATTTGGCATTACTCGTTGAAAAGTTAACTCTACTGGAATTTTCAGTTGAAATACTTATTTCAAAACAACTGCATTCACTAACGAGGCAAGATCGGTCAGGTTCGGATTAAGTTGTTGGCGGGCCGGGTCGGATTCGGGTTACGTTTTCTTAACTCGTGCAGGTCTCTAGTCTTGTGTTGATGTGATTTTATGGGCGAGAAAATGGTTTACAAAAAAGACCTACTTTTCGGAAAAAACGACCTTTTTAAACATTTTCCTGGGAACGTGCTTAACATTTTGGAACTTTTTGTCTGCTAGTGGTTTTGTGGCTCTGCACATATAGAAGCTAATCTGACGGTACCAGCTCATGAAAGTGTTTCACTAAAAAATGGTGACAATGCCTACAAAGAGACTATTCTGCTGGGAAATGAGGTTTCCACAGGTCTGGAAGACCACCATGCTGTTGTTTTAAAATTTTTAAACGTGATATTTGTCATCAGGAGTCCGAGTTCTACTAGTCCTGTTACTCTCGAACAATCCGGACAAAGTCGATGTAAACGTGCTATACTTTCAGAAGAATCACCCACAACTTTCTTTGTCCAGTAAAATTGATCATACAGTTGGACTTTTTAATTTTTGACATAGTAAACTTTAGTTTTAATTTGATAAAACGAGCGTATTTTGTGCAGGTTTTCTCACTCTTTTGATTCATATTTGTACTTCAGAATTTTAAATCAAAGAGTGGAGAAAAAGGAAACAATATAAAACAGTCATTTTTTTCCATTATCTTTGTGATGCTTCTCGTCAAAAATTCATACTCATTAGGAAACGCTTTCAAGGTTTAAATATTTAATCGCCTTTGCAGTTTTGTGTGAAGAATCGAATGAGCACCATTTGGAAAACAAAAATATCTTTCTCATAAAAATATGAATTTTTGACGAGAAGCATTACAAAATAAAAGCGTTATTTAAACTAAAGTCTAATATGTCAAAAATTAAAAAATCTAACTATATGATTAATTTGGTTACACACTGTACATAGTCATTGTGACAAAATAAAATTTTGATGACTCAGCTGATGTTATTTCACAACACAAAATTAGATAATCGTTAATGAAAAAATAAAGAAAAACGTACTACATCGTTACAACCTTTGTCTTTGTTCATTTTCATCAATTTGGTTTTTTAATAAAAAAAAGGACAATAGATCGTTTGTTAAGCAGCATACAAGTTTTGTGCGAAGTCTACTAGTGAAAAGTATTGATGATCCATTATTAATAAACAATTTGTTCTGAATTTTTCATAAAAATAATCTAGTACATCGTTAAAAAATGCTTTGTTTAATCACTATTTCAAATCTATCTCAGTCTTTCATTCATGATTAAGAAGCAACGTATGACTGGTATAAAATTAGATGATGATAATTTAAAATTATGATTGTTTATTTTACATCGTAAGAACTTATTTTACCTATTTTTCAGAAGTATAGCTCCATAGAGAAAGACTCATTTATGCTCTATATTCAATGTAGATTTTAGACAGATTTCTAATTGTTATACTGGGGGTCGTATTACGAAAAAACTTAAGTCAGAACTTAAATCTCCGTCACTAGCTTAACTGTTTGGACTTAAATTTTACCGTATTACAAAAAAACTTAAGTCAGTCTTAAAGTTAAGACCGAAAACTTAAGTCATTTTTGGAATTGCTCAGGCATTTAACGATATGATTCGACGAAAACGACTTTCTAAGGTTTAGAGAATAAATATTTCGTTATTTTGCGGGTTTTTGTCCCAGATTTGTCAGTGTTGTCGACGGCTTTCAAAAATTAAACAAATCACCAACTTAAGTCTTTGTAATACGGTAAAACTTAAGTCCAAAGACTTAAGTTAGTGACAGAGACTTAAGTTTTGACTTGAGTTTTTTTTGTGATACGGTCCCCTGGAATAGGGAATACTCGATTATCTATAAATATGAAATAAAGCCTCTATCTTATTTCATACTGTATGAAATAAGATAGAGGCTTTTTCATATTTATAGATTTGCTGCAATTTTGAACGTAGTATGAATCATACTATGTTCAAAATTTAATTTTTATCTTTGAATATAAACATACGCAATAAAAAGAAGAGTACAGACAAAATACAGATTTGTAGAATAATAAAAAATTAGAAAATGAGTAGTACATTGACTAGAAAATACTTTTTCTTTGGTTATCGTTCCAGATCTATCTCAACAGTTGCTTCTATCATGTCGAATAACGATTCAATTATCGCTACAAAACTAGAAAATATGCCGGATGAACTTATATTAGAATGTTGTACATATCTTGCGCCATATCATGTTTTACTTTCATTATTTGGTCTTAACACTCGTTTGAATTGTACAATTACTGAGTATCGACAAAATATTCTTATTGATGGAACTAGCACACATCTCATTAATCGAGGATACCACTATATTAATTCAACCTTACTTCCAATGATGGGTTATCAAGTATATTCATTGACAATTGTTAATCCACAGGAATCACCATTAATCAAAATTGATCAACACACACCTAATCTTGAGCAATTGACATTTATTAACTGTAGTATCAATCGATTACAATTTTATCTATCATTATTATCATCATTAAAGCAGTTAAAAGAATTAGTAATTGATTGTTTTCGAATAAATTGTATAGAAAAAATAATTAACTCAAACAAATACGTAAATAGAATATGGATTAGTGATAATGATATATCGTTAAACGATGTTGCTCAATATCAATACAAACATCTCACTAATTTAACTATTCCATTAGAAAATGTGAATGATTTGTTAATATTGTTTAAAATATGCCCGAATATTCAATATTTAAATGTTCATTTGAAAACTTATTGTCCATTATCATTGGATGAATGTACACAGTTATTAAAATTGAATTCACTAAATCTTATCGCAATTCATCTAAAAACACCAGTGAATTCTAATATTCAATTTGATGAGTTAGCGTTAATAGTAAAACAACTTTCTACACTTGAACATTTATCAATCGATATTCATACAAACGATATCGAATGTGTTAATGGTCAAAGATGGGAATCATTATTTACATTAAATTTACCACATTTATTGATATTTAATTGCTTTATATTACTGCGTGATTTTGACATGCCAACGAAACAAGTGAATTTCAAACATGTATTAGATTCATTCAAATCGAGTTATTGGACGAACGATAAATGTTGGAAAGTAAGCGGCTATTTTCATGGATCAGCATGGAATAAACAAATATGTATACATACGGCAGTACCATTGATTAGAAGAAAATATTTCTACCTATTGTAAAAATAGATGCTAACATGATGGAACTTTGATGTAAAATTAATTTCGGAGTAAATTTTTATGCTTCTAAAAACTACAGTAAAACTTAAAAAAAAGATAAATATTCTAAGCAGTTTTCTTCTAAAGCAAGACTGAATTTCCTTCTGTTTAATTCTATTTACTTCAACACAAAGCCTTATAGTATAAAAACACCTTATAAATACCTTATATAAAAATACATTTACCGAGGTCATGATACAGTCTATTCTATTTATCTTATCTTATTTATGTACATGATAGAAATTTTTTTATTTCTTATCAAACACAGAAAGAGAAAAAACAAATGCTTTACTCTAAAAATGGAAGTCTATGTCTTACTCCGAAAATAGAAGTAAATATCTTACTTTTGAAAAGAGATAAATTCCTAACTGCGAAATTGAGAGTAAGCCTTTTATACTCTAAAAATGAGAGTATTTGTCTTAGTCTGAAAATACGAGTAAACGTTTTACTCCGTGGGATATTCTCGTAAGTCAAAGAAAATTCGGAGTAAGAAAATCCTGATTTCGAAGTAAATTTTTTCATAAAGCAGGGGGATCCCTCCCCTGCCCCCTTATCGGGCGCCCCTGCTTATAATTTCTATTCGAAGTTTTAATGTTGCTGTTGCACATTCATATTTTTTCTACCAGTATATCCTTCATTTTTTTTGTTATTCAAATATAGCTTTCTCTCGAATTAACCTTTATTACATTATTTCAATTAAAAAATTTCTCTTATGAGGGAACCTTGGTTTTGTAGTTTGGTTGCAAGTTGGTTTTGTACCCATGATGCTTTGGAGTGGAATTGGACAACTTCAAAGTTTTTTCAAAAAACTCAAGTTTGTTGATGAATCTTTGATTTCTCGGCAAAAAGAAATCCAACTGAGCTGATATTTTCATTATGACTAGTAGTCATAGTAGTCATAATATTTTGAAAGGTTGAACTTTATTGCTCATCAGCCCTATCGAAATTTCAAAATTTTTCATTAAATTGGCGCTCAATGTAGACGAACGGAAGCTTCGATCAAGCTAATATCTATATATGGCCTTTAAAAGTTTCAACTCGTTTGCTTTCTCCTGACAGAATATAAAAGCTTTTCTCTTTCTGGTAAAGCATGTTTATGTTTCTTCAGTAATCTGAAAAGATACAGCAAAAATCGACAAAGCATACATTAAAAACGTTTTTTCGTCTACTTTTCAGTATCAATGAGTGTGGTAGTTGACAAAGAAGTGATCAAGACAGATAATCTTTTCACAGTAGCTGCATTGAATGAAGGAGAAAAGAGTTATATCCTGGTATTCATAGTGTCCCTGCTTGGCCTTGAAATAAATATCGACCACGGTTTGAAACTGCCCAGGATGTTCATCAACATAGCCACTCCTGAACCAGGCGTATCGAATCATGGGAACGAAAACGGAGACAGAAAGTTGACTGTGGATGAGAGAGTGTAGATGGATAATGTTATTTCGTTCTGCCAAATGTATGTCAGTATCGTACAGGATGACCCGATGAGCAATGACTTTGTACTGTTTATTGAAAAAGACATCAAGAAGTTGTATTTTTAGCGTTGTCTTCGCTGGAATTTCCAGTTGACGAAGACTTGAACTTTTCAAACATCATGATTACTGAAGAAAAATAAACATGCTTTACCAGAAAGAGAAAAGTTTGTATATTCTGTCAGGAGAAAGCAAACGAGTTGAAACTTTTAAAGGCCATATATAGATATTAGCTCGATCGAAGCTTCCATTCGTCTACATTGAGCGCCAATTTAATGAAAAATTTTGAATTTCGATAGGGCTGATGAGCAATAAAGTTCAACCTTTCAAAATATTATGACTACTAGTCATAATGAAAATATCAGCTCAATTGGATTTCTTTTTGCCGAGAAATCAAAGATTCATCAATAAAATTGAGATCACAAATAAGCTTAGTGGCACCGGACAAAAACAGATTATGAAGAAAATCAGTTCAGTTCAAGAAAAGGTTATTTCTTAGTTTCAACGCGAGAATTTTTATGTATATTGACAAAATATCAAAATATGCGCCCTCAAATATTTTTAAAAAAGATATCTCAGAAAAAAATCACGTGTTAATAAATGAACAAAAAAAATAATATAAAGCGTTATTCTAAAAACAGGATAATAACACAATATTTGATCTCAAATCGGCTGCTGTCATCATTTGAAGGTGGAAAAAATTTGTTATTTCCCGAACTCTGCACACTTTTAATTAATGTCAGATTAAGATTAAAGAATCTTCAAAGGCGATGGATGCATGAAAGTGTGCAGAGTTTGGGAATAAACCAAACAATTTAATACAGACAATATTTGACTAGAAAACAAAAAAAATCAATAATTTGAAAATAGAAAACATCACACTTGTCGGAAAAAAAATAATAACACAAAATAGATTTGATTTTAAATAGAAACTATATTTCACTTTGTATACACGATATAGAATAAAAATGCTAGTACAACAACAATAAATGAAAATAAATAACGATAGGTGGGGTATTGTGATTTTTCCCTTTTTTTATGTTCATATTCTGTACAACGATTTTGATATGTGCATGCAAGATCCTCGGTCGATAATGGTTCAACAGCCAGAGCATGTAGAACCTGTAATAAAATCATTAACAGAGCATAAGAAATATCAGAGATAAGAAAAAGGATTCCTACTTCACAAGCAGCTCGTCGTCCAGCATCAATGGCACCATCCATGTAACCCCTAAAAGAGACAATTAAAGAAATAAATTTTAATAAACGACATATATTCTTCTATTCTTTCACATTTACAGTTAATAAAATGGACAGGTACTGCATAACATGTTTTATTCACTTTATGCTGCTCTCTTCCTTTTTCGAAAGACGACTGTTATACAAAAAAGAGAAACAGTAGACACCTACATCCATACACTTGCAGTTTCGGTACCAGCAAAATGAATACTAAAACAGAGAAAAGTAAATATATCGTTTATAATTCTAAGTATAAACTTGCTTTTGAAATGGCGCGCGTAGACCATCAAGGAAATATTCCATTGATCCTGTGGAAACATTATGACAAGGACATCCACCGGCGTATGGCTCCAAATTCCAATCCTACAACGACACCAAAAAATCAATGTAATTGACTTTAGATGTGTGCTCTTGGTAGAGAAGAATGATATCAAAAGTGAAAGAGCTTAACAGCTCAAAGTAATCTTAGAAACTATTAATTCCTTTAATCGATCTCGATGAATTCTCATCAAAGAACACTTAAAATGAAACTTCTCAGACAGCGTCTATCCGTGTTCGCAAGATGTTGCTCATTTGAGTCAACATGGGACATATAACGTTGAAGAGATTTCTTCAACAAATTAAATAATTGAAAGTTCATCTTGGTTTTAAATTTCAAATAAAATTTATAATACTAGTATGTGATACAGTCAGATCTTCGATATTTATCTTTAAAATTTTTTTTGAGCAGTCATCAAAAACCTAAAATCTTTCCAAAGTCGTTTTCGTAAATACTTCAATTTATGAAAGACAAGATTTCAAATAAAAAAACAGGCGCTATTACGTCATTATCCTAAATTTTATCTCTAATTTATGAACAATCCGAGCTCTTCATCATTCTACTTGACGGAGAAATCTATCAATCGTGTGAAAAATGCAAAATGTTTCTTTCTTTCAAAAAATTTCAAGTATTATTTAAAAAAAGGAAAACTTCTTGTATATCTCGTATATCTCGCTATCGGAGAAGTGAATCTTGAAGTACCGAAATTGGTCTGTTTTAATTCTTAACCTTCGTTGCTTCACTTTATGTCTTGCTACAAACCTTTTCAAGATAATCGATATAATCAAAACAATCTTTTCCAAAATATCGTGTAAGACATTCACATAATCGATCACGACGTTCTTCCATCTAAAATCAATTTCTTGCATTTCTAAGTTCAAGTAAGTTTAAAACTAAGCCATTTTTCTCTATTTTACCGAAACATTTGTCCATATTGCTGCACATTTGCCTCCAATAAAACCTAACAATGCAGGTGAATCATGACAACTTGTACCATCAATTAAATATGTCATTGGTCCTATTGCTTGTCCCATTGACCAACTTCCATCCGATATTACTTCGCCGCTAAAACCATTTTCTCTCCAAAATGCCTAAATACAACATATATACACACGTTAAGTGTTTAAGAGAAAGAAAACAATATTGCGTACTTTCTCAAATGTAAAGATAAACTTGATATAGCTGCCCACGGGCATATGTTTCATAAGCTCTCGCTTTGAACCTGGTAACATCGGCTCAAATTCAAGTGGTACTGAAATACGAAAAAAATAAATTAGTATATACACAAGTACTTCTTTACTCATTTTAAATCAAACTAGGTATTATATTTTCTAGATATTTTATTTACCGAACAGGACTTTTTACCCATACATGCCGGTATAAATTTTGTTTTTTTAAATTTGGTGGTTATATTCTAAGATTCTGTAATAGGTGTACAATCCGTCAAGATACCCACTTAGTTCTAATGAATTATGTTAAGAGTAAACTATATTGTCGAAGAATAAACTCAGAAAAATACTCTAAATTCTATAATTTAAACTTTGGACGCCAGACTCATACTACCTATTTGAGAAGGTGGAATGGCTAATACTAATTTTTTACACTGATATATTTCATTTATTTTAGTTTGAACAATGACTACATTATTTTCATCATCTAAAATAGCCAAAAATAGAAATAAACAAATATTACACATATATATCTGAGAGAGAGAGAGATCTTTTCACTCACCACTGTTTTTAGACTGTATAATTTTTTGAACAGGTTTCTCTAGAAGAACAGATTTTTCACCAATTTGTTTGGCTAATAATTTTGAAATTTCTTGTGATCCACCCTGTATAAATCAAAAATAAGACAGTAGTTAGTGACAAATATCATATCGCAGAAGATGAGTATTATTTTTATTTACTTTTATTTTTAATTCTTGTGCACAACCAGCATCCGTTAAACTAAGTTTCATAAATCCTCCACCGGCTTGTGCGTACGTTAAGGCAAATAGTGCATTAATCTGTTCTGGTTCAGCTCCGAATATTGTACGTGTGGCTGCACTCATCAACGGATAAGCAACTAAAATATATACCGAAAATTATAGATAATTATATAAAATAGAAGAAAAAATTATTCTACTATTATTAATCAATGGTTTCATTAAACATTTGAGTGTTAATGTGTCTAATTTACGTGCATCATGTTTATCCATTGGATTCCACATTGGTACTTTTGACACATAATATTCAAGCTAAAATAAAAACAATTATTTATAAATTACACTTAAAATTAAATAGAAATAATTTACTTTAAATATTGAGTAGATTGTTTCTAAAAATGATAATAAAGAGACAAATGGCAATGGTAATGAATAACTCTGTACACATGTATTTATTTCAACAATGCTTTTTCCCTTATGATATTGTTTATAAGTTTCGAGACCCAATTCTTTTAATAATTGCGTGACGTTTTTTTGTGTATCTGTGACCCATTGTCCACCAATATCAAAATAGTCATTTCCATTCTCTTTTGTTTTCATATTCATCGTTAATGTTCGACCACCAAGACGATCTCAAAGAGATAAAAAGCAATAACGTTGTGTTAAAAAATTGAGTATTTAGAAAAATATGTTCTATTCGATTACCTTTTGCTTCTAAAACAAGAACCGATAGATGTGGTGCTTTTTTTTTAATGAAATTTGCACAATATAAACCGGATATTCCACCGCCAATTACCAATACATCAACGTTATTTGTATTTCTATCAGTCATCTACAATATAACAAAATGTGGATGTGAGAAATCATAGGCTCAAACAGAAGAGTGACACTCGCCTTGATGGCGAAACCAAGTTGAAAAGTTTTAAAAGTGAAAATAGTAGAATTTAGTTAGAAAAAAGAATTAAGGATCATTTTTTTTCTTTTTATAAAAACAAGTATCCAATCAAATAATCACTGTTAGTTTGGAAAACTAAAAACTAATCCCCTCGTAAAAAAGAGCAAAAAAAATGAGTAGTTGAATACGATTAAACAATATTGCACACGGATTGAAAATACATGCTTACCAAAGTAACATGAAAAGATAACTGAAAGAGTCTGTTATAAACTAAATACTCATTCAAGTCTAAAAACAATATTCAGAGTAGAATTTATCATAAATTAAAAATTTGTATCATTGCACTAATCATTTTTTTGATTGATGATGCAAACAAAATAAAGCAGCACCATATGCAGCATCCGAATTATGATTAAATATAACATTCATATCTGAAAATATCAATTTTAATTCATTTTGTAATAATTGATTTTTAATCAGTGCATTTCCTGTACAAATAATTCGTTGTGTATTTGTTTCTACTAAAATTTGTTTTGTTATCATTGTGTACAGATTTTGAATTATCCAATGACAAATGGAACGAAATACAAGTCCAATATTGTTTATATTTGTGTTAAATCTAATATTTTGAATGTATGCACACATATCAGGATCATGTCTTTCACCATACAAAGCAGCTGATAAATCAAGTAATGGACATGAAGATGATTTTAAACCTAATTGAATTATCTTTGACCATAATTCTTGAATAGAGAGAAATGACGAAGAATTTGGTATTAGTTCATTTAACCACATATCAATCATTTGAATAAATGATGTTAACACATTTCCACCATTGAGTGATGCCGCAACTAATAAATCATTATTATCAAAATAGGGAACTCTAATATAAGATGATAATAATTGATCTTCTTTAAAATTTTTGTTCATTTCATGTTTTCTTTCAATGGTGACGCAAAGCTGTGCCGACGTTGATATATTACAGACGCAATCATTCTTATCATTTTCTAAACAACTGTAAACTGAACATTGTAAGTCGCCTAATGAAACAAAAACTGGAATATTTTCTGGTAAATAGGAGGAAAAACATGATTTCGAAGATGTATGACCAATAATCGTGCCAGGCTGAACAATATTTGGTAAATAATCAAATAAGCCATTTTCTTCCCATGTATTTGTTTTTATATCATAATAACCCCAACTATTTGCATTCTGAGTAGATATAAACGATGTATTCTGTGAATAACATGATAATTCAGCAATATAGTCCATTATTGTTCCACATCGATCATATTTCTTGATTGATTCACTCTTATTCTGTTTTAACCATGAGTATGTTGCTAAACCATAACCAGCTGACATTTTTGTTTTGGAGGAGAGAGAATCGAGAAATTCTTTTGAACAACGTTGATCTTGCCAAGTTATTAGGTTCGATACAATTTTTAGTGAATCATTTGAGTGCCAAAAGAGAATGCCATGCATTTGACCACATAGTTGAATCGATTGAACTGGATGACCTTTTACAGAGTCAAGCAGTTGTTTAATACTTTCAACAATAACTAGTGGTGATTGTTCATCATATTCTGGATGAGATGGTTGATCAACATGAGCGTTGTGAACAAGAGATTTTTCAGCCAATTTTTCATTATTGACATTGTTGATTAGACACAATTTACAAGACGTTGTGCCTATATCAATGCCAAGATAAGACATTATCTAAAGCATATGCATAAAAAAATTTCTCATCGTCTTTGTGAACACTTTCCTTGCTATACAAAAGCTTTTAGAATCCTGCGTACTGTAGTAAACAATCGTGACATAATCTAGTATACAGAAACCATGATTTTTTGTAAGTACAACAAGAGGCTATTGGAGAGTTTGTACCGAAATAAATCTGTAGCTAAAGTAAAACTACTTTTTTTGAAACTACTTAAAGAAATCATACTTAAGTTCAGTATTTCAAAGTCAAATTTGTTCTAAAACGACTGTCGTATTGTGAGCGTTTTTTCATAGGCAACCATATCACAACACTCAATAGCTTGAAACCTAGCTGATTTTGTTTTTTGAACAGAGAAAAATTGAGTCATTTCCGCTATTTTCAATTACAAATTTAGATAATATTTTTCGAAGTTGTTTTTCAAAAATCCTAAAGTGGATAATAATAAATATTAAGGTATTGATTCTTTCACTTAGTTTTGATGTGTAGTGATATTGTGACATTCTGTTTCTCCATGAATGAACGATTACAATGATCTCTTTCAGGGATACCTTCATAGTAGAAAGTCTTTCAGAAACACCATTTTCGAGAATAAACGTGGAAGGAATCGATATTTTTTTAAATTTACTTCTTTTTATAATTAAGTTTTCACATTATGTGTTGAACTATCAAATCAACTTAATTATAACCGATCGTGCGTTTTTGTAAAAACAAACTTTCAGGCAGAGTTTGTGCCGAAAAATAGCAAAACGAATCTTTGTAAAAAGTTTTGTAATTTTATGGAAGGCGAGACCGAGTTGTATATCGTTACTGATGTTGTTCTTTTAGGCTTCCAAGACCTATGAGAAGCCGAAAACAGTGTAGTTTTTCCATGAATAAAAAATTTGATAAACAGTTTTATTCATTCATTTGTTTGTTTACATATTCTAAATTAGAAGTGAACTAAACAATTCAATAATCTGAAATTAGTTTCGCTATTAATTAAAGAAGCCTTCTAAAAATAGTTTTAGTATCTCTTGCCAGAAATTAAAAATCTTCTGGCTAATTAAGTGCGATGAATACGAAAAAGTATTTTTCGCGACTCAGCAATAAACTTTATTTTCTTCTTCACGTTGATATGCAACTACTTTCAAGTGTTTAATATCGGACTATTCTATATTCACTCTAGGGATGAAGCACTATTGGAACTAATCTCCAAATAGTATAGATCAACTGTTTTGTGGTCTCCATCTATCGATCTTCTATCCTGTACAACGATGTTTATTGTTTTTCTCTCGGACATGTTGGCAGAACTTTTAGATAAGTTCAGTTTTAAGCTTATAGTTTACTGTATGCTTGTTTATGTTCCTAAATAAACTGAACCGAACTAATGGAATTCTCCCAACCGATCTAGCTCCCAAAGAAGTTACGATGAATGTTCTATGATCTCTAGGAAGGACACTTTTATTGACATTCATTACTCAGTTGAGGTTGGCAACTGTTACTACAGCTTCCGCCAAACACATATTGAGCTCATTAAACCCATTGAGAAGTGCTTCGAGAACCACGATGAAGCATGGCGCTCTTAACCATACTTTCGTGGCCCAACTTTATATAGAAATGGTCGCTTGATGTCGATGAAATACGCCAACAGTACGTTTTAGTCAATGATAATTCCCTAGAGTAGTATAGTTATCTTTGAAATAGTATATTGGAACGCGATTCAAATTTTTTAGAAGAGTGAGAAGAAAAAAATATGAGTCTTACCTGACTTCAAGAGACTACACCAACTATTATTTATTTATTCTTTCCCTCAGACTCTTTGCTTTAACCTTTCTTACAGATAAAGAATTTTCATTTAAATAGGTTATCATTTTGTTAATTAAAGTCTTCCCTAGTGAATGTACCTGAGACCAAGTACTTAGAAAAGTACTTGGTAAGTAATATCCAGAGTACCTGGAGTGTTTTGCAAGTAAAAAAGGTACTTATCAAGTAATTTAACAAATACTTCATCTGGAATTAGGTAGGTAACCTGGTAAACACTTGCGAAATATATGCAGGTATCCGAAGTTCTTGACACACATTAAATCTAAAAATGCTTGACAAGTGCTTGCTTAACCAAGTACGTTAGAAAATTTGCAAGGTAAATAGCTAAGTACTTAATCCCAAATACATTCACTTGAACTAGGATTATTTCGAAAGTCTGCTGTCCCTCCGTATAAAAGAAAAGCGGACGGAATGTTTTTTGGGGCAGATTTCGTTCATGATTTACCACTACACTCAGTATATTATATGTGGTACTATTCACCAAACTTTTACATTGGCTTATGATGGGCAAACCAGCTTCGGTCAAAGATAGCCGTCAGGAGCCACTTTCTACATGAAAAGACGTAGAAAGTAACTCCTGACGGCTGTCTTTGATGGCTAGCGGAAAACAACCCTTATCAAGTGCACTGTCACGGAAAAGCACGGTACGTCATGAAACAATTGTGACGATGGGACAGTAAAAAATTAACTGGCATGCTTTAACCATGCCATTGGCACACTTTGAACTTCCTCACGTTATGAAAACGGTCGAAAGATGGCACTTAAACAGTCACCGTAATTATCACGTATTATATGATAATTACGGTGATAATATTAGTATATCCATATCCTATTATATATTCTTTCATGTTTCTATTGGTGGTCTATAAAAAAAGGAAAAGCCATTGTCTAGGACAATGTGTCTTTGTCTTAGACAATGACTTTTCCTTTCCTTTTTTCCTTTTTTTATAGACCACCTTTCTATTTGCGTTCTCTTTTTTGAACGTGACGTATAGAAACAGCTGAGTAGATGAAGTGCGAAACTGTTTTTCATCGTTTTTTTGCAAACTATGTGCGTTTGCTTTTGTTCAAAGAAATTATTAAAAAAAATTAAGTATTTTACAAACTAAGTACACAGCATTTCTGAGAGAGGGAGCGAATTAAGATAAATAAAATCTACCAACTTTTCCTTAGTGACAGAGTTGAACTATATCCTTCTTGTGTCATATTACGGCATCTCTTTATCTTTCTCGAATAATGCATAAAATCTAAGATATCTCCTTTTGTATAGATTTTGTTAAACACAGTTATTGCATGAGATCTCAAAATAAAAATGCACACAAGTGAGAAAATGCCTCAAAGACTGATGTCTTCACAAATGTGAGTATCCTCGGAGTAAGATCGCTTTGCCATTAGTGACTTTCAGAGTGTAGCAAAGATCAGTTCGGTTCTGTTTGACGCACAGAGGATTGGGGTTCAGCCATTCCGCCTCATTCACAGGATGCCAGAATGGCTCTAGAAAACGAACTGGTCCGAGTGCTAATATCCACGGATATACACTCTCTAAAAGTTCAAGCGTGAATACTCGATGCTTCACATACGGCAAACTTAGCCTTATTGGTAAAACTCATAATTGAATGAACCCAAAGGCATCAGTCTTTCTCAAATTTAATTTAAGATCATTTCCAATCATATAATCAAATCAGAATTGTGAAATACAGCGAAGTAGGACTTAACTTATCTGAGCAAATGTTTCTGAAAAGTAAACTCCAAAGCTTATCGAAAATCAGATAGTTGACTAGGAACTAGGAGGTGTTCATGTATAGTAGAAGAACAGCGGGCCGAAATTGCTGTGTACTTGCTCTGACTTTGTATTAATATTGACTTTTCCTTTTCAGATAGAGCTTATGGCGTGATGGAAGCATCATCTGGTTGATGAAAACATTAAAAATTGATTCCACCATATTCTCGAAGAAAAGTCCGAGTAAAACATGGTGGAATCAAGCATAACGAGCTAAAAGTCTTCTACAAAGCTAGAGATCGATTAGCGATGCCTTTCTTCGGGTATGCGCTTGAGCAAAAAACGTCACTAGTTCGCAGTTCGAAGTAGTTTCCCTCTTTAAAACCAGTGTGAAAATGGGCCGTAATACGGTCCCAGTTAACGGTGTAAAAACGGTATGTTTACGGTCCTTTAACGTAGATTTAACGGGACGTTAACTTGGCCGTTTTTAATGGCCTGGGATGTATATGCACACATATATCTGTGAATAAAAAGATGTGTAGAAAGCAAAACTATGATGGAATGACACCAAATCAAAGCGAAAAAAGAACCGGCATCATTATTATTATAGCACATCTACTTCATTGTAAATTATGTATAAAGTAGATAACCCATACTCCCTTATGGGACATCGCTGCCAAAATCTCAAAAAAATCATGCAGAGCTGTTTAATCTCTCATTTTATAGAGAAACGTTTGCTCTACATTCCTGCTGGGTCAGAAAGTTTTTAACCAAACAACAGACGAAACATCAGATTTTTCAAAAAATATAAAATCCGTAGTCGATTACTCGGTGCACGCCTAATTGTAACATGGTGAAATATCTTAGAATATCAGAATATTTGGAAAAACTGAAAAGTCCACAAATAGATGGTAACAATATTTTAAATTAAGCCGAATTGCTACAGAAAACATTTTTATTGCAAGCAACATCATAAATGGTTTACATGGTTCACGTACTTAAAGATCTGTTTATGACGGATTTATTGTATTAATTACGTATACTTTTGATTGCAAACGTTTCAATGATTGAATCAAACTTTTATGAATAGTTGATAGAGTAATTAAACATAGAAATGGTGATAAAAGTGATGATAAATAGAAACCATAATTAAAATAACTGTTCATTAAATAGAATAGAGTATTATTTGAAACACCGAGCACAATAACGATGCCAACAAGTGTAAATGGGAGCCATGTAAAAGCGTAAATAACGAACATAGATATAGATTGGATAATTATTTTTGAATTCTTTTTTAGAATTTGAGTTTGTCTTATTCGATATTTTTGATATAGAACTCGAACAGCTAATATTATATTCATTAAAATGATGATGATAGCCGGACATAGATAATTTGCTACCCAATCAAACATGCCTAAAAATGATAACAAGTAAGAGAAATGCAACAGAAAATACAACAATGAAAAGTACCTAAAAATAGTTGATATTCATAACAAGGACCACCACAAAACAATTGAGAATAATCAAACTCATTTTCACACTGTGAATAAAAGACGATAACACTTAGATAAAATAGAAATGGATAGGTAATACAAAATAGAATTAGCAAATAATGTTTTAAAATTAAATTAGATTGCAAGAAATGATTGTGAAAGATAAACAAATATCTTTCAATTGATGTCCATGTCATTAAGAGTAAAGCAATCTCAAACAATGTAAAATCATAAATACACCAAAATAAACAGAAACTGGTGGTGGATGGTATAACTGAACCCATACGTAAATAATTAAGTGACATGGGTAATTCAGTAGTGACAATAAAAAAGTCACAGATGAATAAACACAACAGAGCATGATTCGATGAACGACGTATTATTCGATGTTGTTTTGTGACTAATTCATAAATAATGAAAAATGAACACCCGATAGATGGAATTTGAAATAAAGTTAAGAGCACAAATGGAACTCTGACCATATTTGTCGTTGTAACTGTTCTGCTGGTAACAGTTGTATATGAACAGAGTTGTTATAACTAGAATATTATTTATGCATCAATCCTTCTTCTTTAACATTTTTCTACTTTCAATTCACTTTTGTTGTAGAAAGAAAAAGTTGTGATTAATTGATGATTGATGCATATGAAATAGATAGAATTTGTATTAAAGTTAATGGAATACTTTACATCTGCCCTAATTATCGTCGTTTCTCCTTTCTCTCTATGCTATACATTAAATCAATCTAACATAGGAGTATAACAAGGTAATACTAAAAACTGATAGAACATATGTTGTCAACCATAGTGAATCTTATGGTAATGTTCGTTGCTCAAAAAAGATTGAAAGATCTAGTTAAAACCTTTAAAAAAAGTACGCTATTTTAATAATCATAACTCAGTCAAAATCAGTCTAAACTAGTTAAAAATACCGAAATATACTGAAGTTTATATGTATTCTACTCTGGAATTCGCTAAAACTTTGGAAAACTTTTGGAAAGTTATGTGGATTTCCGTGGAAAGTACACGTTTTTCAGAAATCTTTAGACAAAGGAGAATGTTTTTCATGTTGTTACACAATTATGTTGAGCAGATAAAGCAAAGTATCAGGCAGAATTAATCAGTCAGTCAGAAGAGGTTACCATTTTAAAAATGATGATTTCAACACTTTTTACCAGTGTATTAATTATCGTGGTACTCACTGTACACGATTTTTGGGCACACCTCCCAGATTCAAAATCAATATCATCTAGCTCATTTCGTAGAGAATTTAATTCTCTTCAAGGTAGGTTAATCAAATTCTTAGTGAAACAACAACTAGCAGTTCAAGAAGTCGTTCTAGTAAAAAAATAACAATTTTTTTAACTCAAAAATTTCATTTGTTTTAATCGTTTCTGCTTCAAATTTTAATTGCAAAAATTTGAAAAGTATCACACTTTGTTCAGTTTTGCGCTGTTCCGATTGATATGTAGTTCAAGGTTTCAAAATAACGAATAGATAGACAGATAATTAATTAGATTGAAAGAACAGTCGTTTTCTGAGAAAAACTTTTCACTTCATTTTTTAAAAGAATTAAAACTCGAGACAGGAAAGTTTCTAAGGTTTAAAAACTTGAATTTATAGGTAACTTTGGACGAAAAATCGAACAGACATAGCTGGAAACAAATCTGAAATTTTCACATGTTATGGACCTGCGTAAACTCTTCTCAATTCCATCACGGATCAACTGCACAGTGTTTAATTAGATTTATAACTGTATTTTGGTTAATTTTCATTATATCTGTGACATTCTGTTATAAAACCACTGATTCCTCATGCAGCTATCATTATCAATCAGGATTTTGTCTCATTGTTGAACTGATCGTCGCATCCGTTGTCAATGGTTATTTGTATCCATTCACCATTTTCTTTTTATCTGTCTTACTCGTCGTAATTGAAGATGCAGAAATCGTACACGAGCAAGTTATATAATTCGTCGTATGTCACTACAGTTAACAAAAATTACAACTTCAACTGGTAAAATCAACAGCATTCTTATTTATATACGAGTCAGTCATGCAAAACAAAACGGGAATTGGAAAATCACAGTTTGTTTCATTCGGACTAACGTTGCATTCAGTTTGTTGCATTCCGATGAGTCATCGCTCAATGAATTTTACCAAATTAAAAGCTTTTCTAACTCGTTTAAACAAGTTAAAATAAATTTTTATTCAGCAATGAATACATATTCTTTATTTTTAAACGCATTTACACCGCATCTATATCATCGCTTTGATGAAAAAATTCACGTGTTCTGATCCGTTCAATCTGATAGGTTAACTGGAACGAATTACAGAAATATAATGCGTTAAAACTGAATAACAGAATCTACAATTAATGAGCTTGGAGTTGTCAGATTTTAGTATGAATGAAGTATTTTATCATTTGAAGTATGACGGCTGTGAACGCGTTAATATTAAATTAAAAACAACTATTTCGACTGAAATTAGTTTTGTGCATATGAACAAAATATAAATGCGCGTGAAGTCGTTCACTTGAATGTGTGGAAACTGGGTAAATTTCTTAGAACCATATTTGATCAGATCTAACACGCTATCAGTCGAAAAATGCGTTATCACGCGTTATATTTGAAAATTTAAGGACCCTCAAAAACCAATGTTTTCGGTAAAAAACCGAAATTAAGTTTCTTGCTCAGTTAGATACGCTGTAGTCTCCTCTTTCAGAATGTGTGTCGCGTTTCACAAAAAAGTTAGTTTTACATGGGTTTTAGATTAAACCTTCGATCTACTACTACGGTCATCTTCAAACTTGTTGAACGTTTTTCTTGGAACATGGCTGTGGCACAGCAAACTTGATACTGCTCCTAGACGGTTCATCGTACGATCTTCATTTTTTTCTAGAACATTTTTCTAGAACTTACCCGTGACGATCTTTGAATTAGGCTTCTTGAGCTGAGAAAAATGGAAATTATTGCCTCAAATCACAGGATTTTTGGCTTAAAGTGCGTGTAGAAAACGAACGGAAGCGAATTTTAAAAAACAGCACGGACAGTGTTTAGATAAATGTCTTGGCTTCAAAATAATAAAAAAATGAGGATTGTTCGATGAACCGTCTAGGAGTAGTAGCAATTTTGCTGACACCTATAACTCAGCAAATCTCCAACGTTTTGACCTCAAGTTTTTAGCATAAGCTAGTTAGATAATAACCATTAATCTCTGTAAGTTTCATCAAAATCGGTTGTAAAATAAAAAGGTTTTTCTTAACCCGTTTAATTGCACTTTTCTGAAAAAAAGCTTATTAACGTCTTCTAACCCGTGTTAGATCATCAAAATCATTTCATGGTATAGCCATATTAAAATTACATCATTATTGTTAATCAGAACATTCGAGGATCAAACAATCTAATAATATGTCCGATTTTCAACCAAGCGTCAATTAAAAAGTTTTTGAACTAAAAGTTAAGAATTTACGATGATTTTTGCAAAATTTTTCCGTAATTCTGCGTTAAGCCAAAAAACTTTTAAGCATACTTTCAGGTTATAATCTTTTCACACAATAATGCGTAAAATATCCGAAAGTTTTGAAAGAAAAAGGCACAAGCTTTTATTTGGTAATTTTGCGAAAAAAATTGTAACTTCTCCGTAATGTCGCGTAATTAACGGTTTTTCTATAGTGTAACGCGAACTTGTCTTCGATGCCTTATTTTCGATGAAATGTCCATGGTAAATAGCGCTTTATTTTTACTTTTGTTAAGCAGAAAATCATTGCAACAAGTGGACAATTGTCGATTCCCATATTCACCGAAATTTCGATGCCTTTAAAGAAAAAATTGATACAGACAAGTTCGGAACTTTCCATGAATAGAAAAACATTCTCGGTGCCAGTAGCTGTTAAAGATCTTTAAAACCTAAATTGCAAGCGGTTTTGTAAGCTCTTCTTTCCTAGGCTGCTGAAATAACATTTTCTACATGTCATTTACTAGTAAATGACATGTAGAAAATGTTATGTAGCTGTGAGCTCACACTGTACTGACACATACACTCATTACAAAGAAAGAAAAAATTCTTTTTGAAAAAAAATAAAGCATTAAGTTAATATTTGTTCATTTTACTTAAGATTTTTTCAGAGAAAAAGAATGAGGTTTTTTCCTATAAACGTGATTTTTTGGGAGAAAAAACGTTTAAAGATAGAAATGAGGAAGAAAAAGAAAAGTTTAAAACTAGATGACCAAGAAAAATGAACTGACATTAAGAATCAGCAATGTCACATATATGTAATGGTGAGTACCGATACCAAGCGTTCACTACCAACCATTGGAACCGTACCGAAAGTGCCGAAGTTTCTCCATTATCTAAATCTATTTTTGAACTCACAAGAAGCTTTTTCCTCCTTAAATCGAGAAGACTCTCGTTCCTTAATTGTTTTCACGTTATTTTTTATCCTCTCTTCTTTCATCTTATTGTTGAAATAGTACCATTTTTATTGTAAAATACAGACGTTATCTTATTACTTTAATTTACATCGCATACACCGTGTTATTAAGCAACGTTAAAGAAGGAGACAAACAGATTTCTATTCTGTTTGTGTTAACTGTTCCATATATGACTATTATGAATACGCGTGCAAGAAATACACTAGTCGACGTTCCTGAAATTATTCTTTAAGGATTCTTATGTCTTACAAATTCTTTAAGGAATCAGGTCTTTTTTTCTTGACTATTCTTGTCTAGAGTATTCTGTCAAGATTCTTTGAGATTTTTCGTATATCTTTTTATATATAGAGAAGCTATACACGTGTCAGACAGAACACAGAACTTAGTTCATGAAGACAGACAATTGACCATAGTGATGCACTCTAGTTAGTAGACAGTTAAGGCTTTGGTGATAGACGAAAATAACCTTATTGAAAGATTACCCAATGTATGAAAGAGGAACTTAGTATATGCATTTATTCTTTCGTGATTTCGCATTTTTATCTTTTAGGTACTGTCGTTTTTATTCTCTATCATATTATCTAATTTAGTCTTTTTTTCTGTTTTAGAGTCTCATTCGATTTTTCTTCTTTGCAAGATCTTGAAACGAAAAATCATAGAAAAAGAATTCTTCAATAATTTATAAGATATAAGAATCCTTAAAGAATAATTTCAAGAACGTCGACTAGTGAGATTGGCCTAGGCCAAAGTAGAATTTCACTTTCGTCTAGACAAGAGTTGCTGAAGGCCAAAGTGAAATTTCAGTATGAACTAGTCCAAAGTAAAATGTAATAAAAAGTATAATAATAAGTTTTTCTAATTTTCTGGATGTCTCGATTTCCAACAATATAATAGAATTTTCTGTAAAAAGAAAGTACTTTTCAAATTATACTTTCTTATCAATTTATTACGCACTTGAAGCCGTATCGATTCTACTTATAGACAATCAGTTCCGGTTTTTTCTTTAGCTCGACATTACGCTTTCAAATCTCATCGGACATAGTTCGTAACAGAGCAAAGATCAGCTTTTTTCTAACTAGAATTTTACCTCGGTCTGGAATCAAATGATGTGCATTGTAGAGAATTGTAGAGAAACCAAAAAAGTATCAATGCAATGTGATACTGGACTGGAAATACCAGGCGAATCGAACATTGGACTAGTCTAAACTAGTTTAGAATTAATCAGACCAGTGTGATATCGGCCTAGGCTACTGTCAAATCAGGATGATAATTCACGCAGAATCGACAGAATTGAACATTTGTACTGGAATATTTCATTCAATATTTTTATTTTATTATAATGAAGCATCGTCCTGTTTTAGATAAATTTTGTATTTGTCAACACATTTGAAAAAGATAAGGATTCTGTGAATCACCGACCGATGACATTATGTTTTATTAATAGAGCGTGTTCTATTTTTTCAATTAATTAGATATTTAAAACATTTCTTTATTTACACTAGCTGTAAATAAAAAAAGTAAGTCTGTCATTTGCCATGAATTATCATTAATCATAAACTCCATAAAGCGGCATTATTATTATATTGTTGCAGAAAATTAAAAATTAGAAAAAACTTATTATTATACTTTTTATTACATTTTACTTTGGACTAGTTCATACTGAAATT
>CAJNOQ010002865.1:742-22323 GCA_905250885.1 Didymodactylos carnosus | reverse complement strand
AATAAAATTTTCCGAGATCTTTTATGCAGAAATGCTTAATTGACATTTTTCCGAGATCTTTTCTGTCTTTATTTCCTTCCGAGATCCATTCTGCTAATTTTCCGAGATCTTTTCTGATTTTATCCATTTTCATATCTTTTAAAATATTCCTTCAATTGAAATATTCAAATTCAATACACGCTATACAGAATCTTTCATACAAACAGTCAAACGGAAGAAAGTCCACAACAAGTGGGATAATAAATTGAAGAAATATATTTAAAAGATATGAAAGTGGTACTTTGTTTGAAACTGAAGTTGTAATTAAATGTGGCAAATGTGTTAATACTAACGTAAAAAAGTCAAAGAATGTCAATATACTTAATAATTGATTAATATACAGCTGATTGAAAAAAATGAATAGTTATAAAATGAGTAGAATGATAGAAAATAAACGGGACGAAACGAGAGTAATCCGTCTACAAAATCCGTCTACGTAGTCTTTAATTTTGTATACTTTTTTTAGCCAAAGTAGTACAGACAATTGAGTCCAGTAACTATTTTGACTAATGTGTGTATTGTTTACAATACACACATTTCTGAATATAGCAAACGTCAGCACTCTGACAGCATTCTTGAGAGAGCATCCGTTAGCCGTTCAAGGAACGGGAAATACTAACATCTATTGTATTATCTGAAAAACGTTCTAAATTATTTAAATATTCAAATTTTTAGACCTTAGAATCTCAACACAACCGCTTTATAGATTTTTTATTCAAAGTGTCATGATCAATTTTATATTCATCGATGATCACACTATTTCGCTTATAATTGTGTCGGTTCTATTCGTTGCTTCCGAGCTACGTCTCATTCAAAAACAAAGCCAGAAAAATTAAACAAAACAGTGTTTTTCAAATTTTCACTGATTTATTTCTCTATAGAGAAAAGCAATCTTTGGAGCTGTAAAAATCTTTATCTTATACAAAATCATTTTTAATCTATATTTAGAAGTATGTGGGGGCTTCAGATAAGAATAATTCGATATTGTAGAACACTCAATTCTGCGTAAGATGGGGGTGGGTGGATGAATATATAGAAAAAAGTTCAGAACATTTTCAAACCAGTGATGAATCTACGTGGGGGAGAAAGGGCGTACGCCTCTCCCTTCCAAATTCTTCACACATTGAAAAATCCTCAATTTTCTATCGTTAATTGAATGAATAACAACAGCAACAACTGAAAGAACGTTCTCTGTATTGAAATTGCTAAAAACTTAAAAAGAGTTATTAAGGAGTTTTCTAATCTAATCGTGGACTAGATTTTTAGTTTGATTTTGTTTACGTTTGTGAATAAAAGTGAGAGAGAGAGAAATGCAGAACGGTCTTAACTGATTCAGAAAAACTTATATTACCTCAAACGCGAACTTAAAATAAAAACTTACACTACCTCGGAGACCGTCCAAAAGAAATTGTCCCTCTCTTGAAAAAAGCCTAGATCTGTTACTGTTTCAAAGGTTTGATGAACTAGAAAATGTCAGAAAATTTCTGATAGTATCTGAAAGTTTTTGGAGTTTTTCTGAACTTTTCTTCATACATGAGAAAATATCCTTCAGTTCCATTTCAGTCAAAAATGAAAAACTTTAATTTAATTAATTTAATTAAAACTTATTTTTAATTCAAAGGCTACTCTGAAGTTCTAAGCTTTAAAGCTTTCTGAATAATTTTGTATGCTCGTTCAAATAAAATTATAAAATAGATATATTAGTTGTTGCTATATGACAAGTGGAAATCCGTGTGAGAAATTTAATTATCTCACGCTGTGACCACACTGAACGACTTTCCCATGAATTTCGCGAGCAAATTTTTTAAGTCTTTTCGAAATGGACACCACAAGTGTCTGCATATGAACAGTACACTAATTGCATGTAGGCCAACAAGACATCGCCAAATTTTCATTATTTTTTCACTCTAATTTTTTCAGACGAGAAAATTTTGGTGGAGAAATGTGAGTTGAATGTTTTACAGGATATCCGCTTTTTTTTTTATTTCATGTTTTTAAATCGTGTTTTTATGCAAAAAAACACACACGAATCATTTTCTGCGTGGAAATAATAAGTTTCCCTACGGAAGAGAGATGGATCGACCTATTTCTGCCTTCATAAGAGAATTTTCGACCAGAAGTCATCGATTTTCAAACTTAAAGGTGCATTACAGTTGTAAAATCAAATGTGAACAGATGTATAACTGTTTTCCAATTTGTGTCAACAACTAAAAGACGTATTTTACGTACCTAACTTACCTTATATTTGCGCAAATTGATCATGCAAAATTCATCTCTATATTTGAGATACAAAGCTGATATGTTTTTCTGCTGTTAAAAGGTGTAGCATCGCTATGGTACACGTACACGTGCATACATTTGGTATTCATAAAAAAATTTGCATTAACATATAACACGTAAAAATGATGGACTACTCATACTCAGAAGTTATTCTTCATGATTAATCAGAATTACAATTAAATTTCTACCTAACTGCGTGTAAGAATTTAAATGCATGCTATGAGACATGGAAAACACCTCCACGAATGTTTCATCGAAAAAATTCGTCGGTATACATTATTCTTATTCGAGTGTACAGGCGGAAATATTTATTCATGGTTAAACACGTATGAAAACTAATGATATTGAGGAAAAATCTTCTTACCGTTGACATGTGTAGGTGCAAACGTGTAAATTTATTAAAACTTATCTACAGCATAGGAACTCTCTTGCTGAAAAAATTTCACACATGATTATTCACATGAAATTAGATGTCAGTATTAAAATTGTTTAAATAAAACCTCCCTTAGTACTCTTGCTCTTTCTCCCACTAGTATAAATATTTTATCTAGGTATATTCTCTTTAATCAATGGTAAATCCTAGTTCACAATATGTCTTTTTCTTCATCTATAATCATATATGTTACTCTAGAAAATGGCATCTATAAATAAAAATATTGTCTCTTGGGATAATAAAAAAACTAAAACAGAAGATACTACTTGATAACAGGCATTTTCTTTGTTTTCTAACCTAATAGAAATGTAAAGGGTGCCGAAAATCAATTACATGTCATATTTTTTTAATTAAAACTACTGAATTCTTTTTTTCTAGAATAGAGCAAAATAGACCCATGAGAAAAAAAATAGACTGTATAACAGAAAACGAGAATGGAGTCATGATACCTCATTTGTCTCAAAACCTTTCGAATAAAAATGGTTTAAGGTGTTTAACAATCAATTTAACTTTTATTTTCAATCGTTTAAAATCATTCTAGACGTATTTCTACTGAATTATTGGATAAAAAGCAGATGTTCAAATGGATAAAATAAAAGTACTAGATGATCCTTTGCTTAACATATAATCTGAAAGAACTGTCATGTATTTTGATCTGTTAAGAATTATGATGAAATATACTGAATAAATAGGATATATACAAATTAGCATGTGAGAAGTAATTGACCGAAGAGATAAAAGATGAACTATATATTAGTTGACTTTTTACTTACTAGATTAGATTTAGATGATTTGTGTATATTTTGTGCGAAGATGAAGTAAATTTTTCAGAATTGTGGATGATCACTGTCACATTATGGACTATGATTATTAACAGATATTTATAATGTTATACTTAAAAGAAACTGATGAGAAGAGACATTTCAAAATAAAAGAACAAGTCTATCTGTAATTTAGTTGATGATAAGCACTTTCAAATCTACTCATATAATGATTTTTATCAAAACATGCCAACATCATTTAGGAAATACCTTTTCCTCTTCAATATAGATCAACGTCTACTTTGATAATTCTAAAGACTAGCCAGTTGCTGACGTATTTCCTATCTCATCGGTTTGAGGATTCGTTTTCTTTCTTCTTTTTCGTCTTCTCTTTCCGCATACTTGAACATTATTATGTTCCTATATTAGTTTTTTGACACAAATAAAGTACTCACTTTTCTTTTTTGTATACTCCAAAAAAGAAAATTTTGACGTTTAGTTATAAAATATTAACTTGATTTTATTCGTATGACACAGAGGGTTTTAAACAAGATTGTTGAAAACAGGAAACTTGAAAACAAACGTCAAATAAAATGAGAAATAAAATGACGTAAAAACAGCGAACCATAAACTTACGAACGTATATATAGTTCATTCAAGTAATTTTTAAAAAACGTCACCATTTTCCTATTCGCAAACAAAATAACCATAATTCTCTATACTATTTCTGATAAATCACATATGGCTTCAAGCAAATGAAATAATAATAATTATAATTTACTAAGATAGTCTATTATAGGAATGTTTGAGCATCAGCGAGGTTGGTACTTACTGTAGCAAACATATAATATTGTTTAATTTATGAAAATTATTTTATATATTAAGAAAATAGAAAAAATCCAGTTATCATGAAAATTTTCTGACTAATTCAACACACAAGAAAAAAAATTACAAAGCAGAGGGGAAACACTTATGCTGACGTTAAGAAGGACAAAACATTATATTAATAGCAAAACATTTAATAAATTTCATAATATAAACGTAATTTTCTTATCTATTGTTAAAATTTAACATTGTGGGATACGAATGTGTACGAGTAATATCCAATTGTTTTTTTCGTTTTAAATCAATTGGAAAACAATTCCAAAATCTTATCGTTTCATCAGCTGATAGACTAACAATTGGATTACCTTTTGGGCTCATGATCGTTGACAGTATACGTGATGTATGTCCTAAAAGAGAATAGAAAAATATAGTGCACAATGTCAACATAACGCTTCACTAACCTTTCAATGTATGACATTTTTCCATTGACGGATAATGCCAAATATGTAAAAAATTATTCGGGTGTCCTTGACCCGTGATCAATTCTTTATAATCATTTGACCATAGAATAGATGAAACCTGAAAATAAAACACCATTATATAAATTATAGTTTGTAGATTAGGACTGACCTGTGAATCTGTTTTCACAGAATGTTGACATACACCATTATTAATATTCCAAAAACGAAGATAACCGTCAGAATGGCCACCGCCCGTACACAACATTGTTGGTTGCCACGGACACCATGCTAATGCCTAAAATATAAACAACAGAGAGTGCAGTTAGAACTAAAAACTGAATAAATGTATCTACTTTAACAGCTGCTTTATGTTGTTTAAAATGCCATAATGGTTTTGTTCTTTCTGAGTTTTGATTGAGATTATTATTGGTATCATCATTGTTCAATGGTACTAACGATGATAAACCACTACCGTTCATGGCACCATTCGAATACCATTGATTAAAATCCCATACACAGACAGTGTTATCATTGCTTCCACTTGCCAAATACCGTCCATTTGGACACCATTTTAAACCGCATACTTCTTGATAATGACGACGAAACTTAGTGACATGAACTTTTTGTCTTATATCATAGATTATTATTTCACCATTGTTTCTTGTACCACTACAATAAATAATTGTGTAAATACCATTAATTTTAGAATAAAGATAGTTTTGTGTATTACCATGCAATAACATTTTGATTCCAAGCCAATGATGGAATACGATCGTCATCTTCAAGTAAATTTTGTGGTAGTAATTTTCGTTTACACATTTTTTGTTTCACATCGTATATCTAATAAAGAAACAAGCAACTGAAGATATGATAGTTTTTTTCGGAAAAATTTTCCTTACCATAACTTGTTGATGTGATGTACCAATAGCTAATAATGGCAATCGTTGATGCCAAGCAACACTAGATGCATAATGAACATTTGCTTCTTCCGTATTTTCATCAACGTCTAGTTCAAGTAATTTTGTTACACTACCATTACTATCATCCCATAAAAAGACACAATTCATTAATGCAACGCCAATCATATTCGATGCTTTACCCCAATCAATCAAATTCAAATCTAAATAAAAAGAAACAACCAAAACGATATCCTGAATAGGTAGGTACTAAGTCAATCAACTTACAAAAATCATCTATCAGATCAGGAGCATCTAATATTCGTTCTGGCGTTGAACTAATATAACGTTCTTTTGTTGTGAATGTTAATGTTTGTAGTTGACGAGCCAGATCACATGGAGCTGAAATAACAATGGCAAATTATCTATCTGCATTTTAGTAAACAAAGAAGAATTGATTTTAGTATAAAAAAACCAAACATCAAAGAGCAAAAAGATAAGCAAAGATTTGTTTATGAAGTAACAAGTGGCATAAAAGAAATCGACCACTTTGTATTTTACCTATATTTTCTTCCCATTTTACTTGTTCATTCCGATTTCTTCTGAGAAAGATGCACCATGAAATTCGCTACAAAAAATACATTAAACATTTTTTACATACAGTAAAAATAAAAGAATATAGATGAAATATTGTGGAGCTTCAATCGTTATAACTTTCAACTGAAAAACTCTTTTTTCAGTTTTAGTCCTTTATATTTTACGAAATAAAAAACAAGAAGATGGGTATTTTGTAACCCTTAAAAAGCTTTATCAACTGACCATATGTAAAACTCATAATCAGAAGTGGTTGAGAGAGAATGCTTTTTCTTTTTATCAATTTCGCTAAAAATGATCGTTTTCAAACCGCAGTTCTGAGGCTTTTTAAGAAATTCTTTATAACTTAGCCAAAAGTCAACATTTTGAGGTCGGATTTGTTTTATTTTAAAGCAAAACAATTCTTCTGTTACTCCCTAACAGAAAAAGTCCAATACAATAGTTTCGTTTCTTTTTCCTGCAAACGCGAAAAAGTCAAAATTTCCCCTTTTCGATGCATTTTATAATAAAATGCCAGAAAACGCATTTAAAGTGAATGTATGATACACGAAAAGAAAGATGACATTTCGAAGCACAAGAATATACGTTTTACATCCATTTTTATGCATGTCAGTGTGTTCAAAATAATCTTTTTTCGTTATATTTTGGAAAGTAATCAAGACTGAAGCTATTTCATCTATATTCTTTATTTTTGTTGTATGTAAAAAATGTTCAATATATTTTTTGTAGCGAATTTCATGGGACATCTTTCTAAGAAGAAATCAGAACGAACAAAATGGGAAGAAAATATAGGTAAAATACAAAGTGACCGATTTCTTCTGTGCTAACCCGTTACAAGTGTACTACACAATCTTAAAATAGCTGAAGATATTTCGTACCGATTACTTTTGGTTTAAGTGTTTTAACACCAAAATTCAATATCCGTTTATTTTGGGGCATGAAATGATCCAACAACTCGAGCGTTTTTTTAGCCGAATTTGGATGAATCGTTGTTCTCTGCGACTGATTTTGATTACTGTTGTGATTATCATTATTACTGTTGTTACTTGCTTGATTCATGTATCTATTTTCACGTGGTGTATTCGAAGAATTTTGAAACGTTCGTTCTTCTTTCACTTGTTGTTTTCTATTCTGCGTTGTATGTGTTATCAACATATCCAAAGCAAAATCACAATCGAGATCTATACGCCGTGGAATATATCTGTAAAAACACGAAAATATAGGAGCAAGCGAAGAAATTAACAAATTAGGAATATAACATATACCTGTCTCCACGTAATAAATTTGGAACATCACGGCGAGCACGTACAGACCATGCTTTTGCTTTTTTGCTAGATGAATCACATGTGTTTCTTTCAGCTATACTTTTTTCATCAAAATCTTCATCATCGTCGAATGGATTCAAAAATAATTTTTTTGGAAAATTAAAGTCATACAAACTCTGACCTACAAAAAGAGATAAAGTGTAACGGAAAATGAATTTCAGCGCAACAGCACGAAACTAAACCCATACTTCGCTCAACATGTGGACGTTGTGGCGTCATTATTGTTGCCATATTAGCCATTATCGGAATTATGAAAGTACAACCTATAATTCATAAACAAATTGGTGACGTATCAAAACGGAAAGGGTGATACAATACCATTACCAAGAACCAAGAAAAGATCACAAAGGACGTTTCATAAAAGTACATAGTTTCAAAGTAGAGTAAGTACGTTCTCTCTGTCACATACTGGTCTGTGAAAAATACGGCTAGTTTTTTTTTATAATGGATATAATATAAGAGTTTCCAAATTTTGAGTAGATGCAAAGATTTCTCAAACAGTTCAAATAGTGAACTAGTAAAATAAAGAAGTTTCAATCTACTTGTGTACTAGAACATCCAATTTCATACGAAATGGGTACGACTAAATACTTTCTTCATCCTATTATGCTGAAACTGCAATGTTTATTTTACGCCTTTAGAATTAGTATTAACAGAAGTGATCTGACAGTAAAAAGCATACCCTATACAAAATATAATTCTGGAACTACTGTCAGAGGGCTGGTGTGAGTGAAACGGTTAGTGGAAGTACACCACAAAGAGTTTACAATTGATTATTATAAAAGTATTATTGAAAAATTCGTAAAAAAAAGTTTAGACAACACCGACGAATACAGAACTACTGTATATTCCTCAAAATTTATTATTTTGATTGTTTATTTTCTCGTTCCTTCTTCTGACTGTTCTCTCGCTAATCAGACACGAGCTTTTGTCTTGCATCATGTCGCTTCTGCATAAATTTGAAGCATTTCTGCTTTCTATCACGTTTATTGGTAAAGAAGAAGCTATTACGATTTGTGTGAATAATCAAAAACATTCTATTGATAACAATATCTGTTTTAAAAAGTACTAGGAAGATCAAATGCACACTCTCTTCCTGCTCAATTTCCCCGATGATACAAGGACGCTACTATCAACTCCAAAAATGATGTTGATTATTGACGAAAACATGTGTTGAGTCCTTACATCAAGTAGCTATTTTACAGCACGATACTGATTCAGAAGCTGCATTAGGATAAAATGAAATTTTTTTCTGCTTTATTCAGGAATATAATTTCATAGCTACTCATTTTTCAAACATCCACGTTTGTAACAGAACAGCATTTTATCTATATCTCATATATCCAAAGTCTGGAAATTTTGCCACCATAGGCGTGGAATTAACTTTTAATTATTACTGAGAGTTTTTGGTAACATAGATGTTTCTAGATTGTTTCTATTCTATAAAAACTAAAATAAGGTTAAGAAAATTCAAAAATGCAGCGCTTTTTATTTTTTCGATTTTATATGTCATTTGATAGAGCTCGTCGAGCTGAATCCGAATATGTGTCTCTTAGTCCTCCGAAAATGTTTTTTTGAGGGTCAAAAATTCAAAATTTGAGAAATTTAAAAGAGCGCAAAAATCAACTTATTTTCGAAAATTAGCCGGTATCTTTGGAGCATTAAGTGAGAAAGTTTTACAGCTTTTCTATCCTTAATCTACATCAAAAACGGATTTAAAAAGTGTGTTTGAATAAAATTCGAATTATGCTTGCCTTGTACAATTTGAAGTTTAGTTATTAGGATAAAAATCCTACTTCACTTGGCGCCAAATGATTAAACTCCTTTTAAAAAAGAAATGGAGCCAATATTTTTGCATCGTTGTGATCATCAGATGGGTAGGAAAAAAGTTACGTATCCTTTTTACGAAATTCGCTTGCGTTCCTGAGATAATGCACTTTTTCTTCTTAGTATATTTATTAGAGAATAAAGAAGCACTTAGTATGTTTGTATAGTTTATAGTTTTTTAGGAAAGCGATTAGAAATACAAGTACGTGCTTAACAATTAACAGAATATTTCTATGCATGAATAGCAGAATGTATTAAACAGTCACTAGTTGAGTATTATATAATTCTAATGAAAGTTTTAACTATATGGTAACATAATTGATTAATGATAAAATCAAAAATATTATTTTCTTCAAAATTCTTATTTCATATTTAGCTTCATGTAATTTATCAACAATTATCAGTATCAAGTCATATTAATACAAAAATAATGTGATAAAAAACAAATAAAAAACTGGTCGATTATTCGAAGAAGAAAAGTTTAATAATGTAAGGTGTAGTGGAATAAATCCCTACAGATCTTTAATTATCTGTCTTTCACGGACAACAGATACTAATATCATGTTTTATTGAATGGGAAGTGCGAACTCCGCTTATTATTTATTCATATTTATTCTTTTGTTGTTATAGATTCATTCAACTGTAATTGTACAATCGATAGATGATTAAAACCGATTTATAACTCACAACACAAACTTGGCGAAAAAGATTGAGAATATTATATCGATCAGTAATTTGTTATAACCAGTGTTGTCTTCTACGTTCGTGATGCAGTAAAGTTATTTGTCTCACTTCGTTTTTACGCTCGCTTATCCATCACCAAAGTCAAAAGTATCGATTATGTTTTCCTGTTTTCGAATGTTTTTCATTCTGTTCTTAATTTCTGTTGTTAATTTCTGTTTCTGCTGATCGGGCTATTTTATAGAAAATTTCATAAGCGATCCAATGATATGTAATTTGACATATATCTGCAGTTCTAGGAGTACAATAACTATCAAATTATGTTTCTCATACCTCATTGAAGTATAAGGCCGATTTTAGAAATGGATACCATTTTTTTAATGAATGGTCTTGAATATATGGCACTTAGCTCAATTTATTCAGTTTTTCATCCTCTATTCAACAATGTCAGAACGAACTATATAAACACCTTGTATGAAAAGTTATAATCAAATTACGAGTGAAATAGGGTATGATATGACAATAAAAAATCTTTTTTTTTAGCGTTTATTTTTGCTTTTTTCGCTAAAAAATGATAGAAAATAATTTAAATATGATTTTTCTATTCAAATCAATAATTTCAGATAGAAAAAGCGGTGTGGGTCGATTCTCCACCTTATGAGCACTCGTCCCTTTCTCTCAACAATATACGGGCGGTTGGAAGCACTCTGGAAGTTAAACGTGCTGGATAGATAAAAATGACGCATACATGGTAGTTCCTGATAATTTGTGTTGAAATGTATAAGGCAGATATTCATGATTTCAAGATTATCTTCTTTCATTCAATGAGAAAAAGTTTCATTCTTAAATAAATACATTTAACACAAAACGAAATTCTTAAGAGTAGTTAAAAAAAACACTCTTCAGTATGATTTTATCTACAAGAAGCAAAAGATGAATATAAAAAAAGTTTTTTTACAATGAGCATGAAAAACTAAAAATTTAACAATGTTTTTGGTATTGATACATAATATTAGACGGAAAACTACACAAACATAAACACAAACTTTATATTGTGAGTGCAAAATTTCTGAATTATTCATTTCAAAAATAAATTTTATTTACCTTAGACGATACTGTCATTAGGTTTCGCTAAGATCTCATTGCTTGTTCAGTTTGAGTATATTTCACAAAGATCGTACGAAATAAACCCTAGGCTCGGATTATAGGTAAAATCATTCTCATTTAGAATAAAAAAGGAAATAAAGAAAAATATCAATAACAGATAAACGTATTTTACGCATTGCTAATATCAGACAATGATGCACGTTTTTTGCTTTCACCAATGTGCATTATGAAGCTGGGCCACTTTTTTCAAAAAATCACCATGACTGGCAAATAACGGTAATTTTGAATGCATATCATTCCAAGATGCATCTCTGGCATCTGATCCAGCGTTGACACTTAACAAAGCAAGATGCTCATGATATTCATCATGAAAATTATATCTAAAATAAACAAATAAATTGAAATTCTTTTAAAAAAGTCCTGCTACCTTCTTACACTGTCGTTTCCATCCAGGCGTTGTCAGTGTTTCTTGGATCGTCGACATAGCCTGAATATAACAAGGTGAGTTTTATCTTTTTTACTATGATTGTACGCAGAAGCCGTACCTGTATAAATTCGGCTACCACCATGTTCAAATGTATCTTTGATTGTCGCTAATAAATTATATTTTGCTGTTTCATTATAATTGGGGAAATTTAATGTTTCTTCTTGAAATTCACGCTGTAGTGTTTCAGTTATTTTCTCTTTTCGGTCCACCATCCCACCAGGGATGGCTAATTCGTTTGTGTCTTTACGACGAATAGACACAAATTGTAAAATTGGTTTATTCGTTTCGAGATTATACACTTGCTTCAAGTCTTCATCACGTTTCCATCTTGTCACAATTGGATCCTTAAGTAATAAAAGCATAGCTGTTTAAATACTGGAAAAACAAATTTAAACGCAAAAAGACTTACCGCCGCATGATTAGGTCCAAAGTGCCCTTAATAAAAAGCAAATATGTCTGAAGAAATAATTATGAGTTACAGGATAAACTATTACCCACTTCGAAATATGATGTACGCGAATGTTTTTGAATAATATTTAATTAAAAAGAGCTAGAGATAGAGATCTGTAGTTTTCGGTACTTGATAGAAGACACTTTAGTATGTTTATTTATGAAAAAAACTGAGTTTAAGTTTTTAGTTTGCTATGGTCTACTTTACCAGACAAAATCGACGAGGTTGCCAGAACACGGAAAAGAAATGAATTTTAAAATCCCGTAGTCTGATTCGAACTACTACACTTTCCTCTACATTTCTACTAAAATCTCTCCATCTAATATGATTCAAGAGTTGCAGGAATCTCCCGAAGACCCCGAATCTCTCAAATTTTTAGGTTAGGAAACATTAGAAACAAACGGAAATATAGATTATTAACTATGCTAAATCTTGTGGCAATATTAGTTTTCGAAATTAAATTCAAATGCTGAAAATCTATGTTAGGTGAAGTAGTCCAGTGTTTTATCTAGATTTCGTTTTCCGAGTGGGCGGTTGTAAGTTTCGGAAGGGCTGTTGCCTAAAAAAATTTTGCTAAAGCGAAATCAGCTGTTTATTTTCGGGTGGGCAAATCGAAATTTCTGGTAGGCGCCGCCCAACTCGGTCCACCCACTAGATAAATCACTGAAGTAGTCTGAGAATCAAAAGTTCATAACTCAGTCAAAATTGATCAGAACTAGTTTAAAATATTAAGATAGAGTCTGTTTGCCTACACTGTACCAGTAAACATTTTAAAAATCTATGGAAAATATTTTGGGTTTTAGAAAGGTTTTCTATAAATCTTTGGCAATAAGAAAACAATTTTTATTGAACTTAAGTATATGATCGATTTTCAACGGAAATAGCCAGAATTGGGGCTACTTCACCTAATATAGATTTTCAGCATTTGAATTTAATTTCGAAAACTAATATTGCCACAAGATTTAGCATAGTTAATAATCTATATTTCCGTTTGTTTCTAATGTTTCCTAACCTAAAGATGGAGAGATTTTAGTAGAAATGTAGAGGAAAGTGTAGTAGTTCGAATCAGACTACGGGATTTTAAAATTCATTTCTTTTCCGTGTTCTGGCAACCTCGTCGATTTTGTCTGGTAAAGTAGACCATAGCAAACTAAAAACTTAAACTCAGTTTTTTTCATAAATAAACATACTAAAGTGTCTTCTATCAAGTACCGAAAACTACAGATCTCTATCTCTAGCTCTTTTTAATTAAATATTATTCAAAAACATTCGCGTACATCATATTTCGAAGTGATAAATAGAGACAACAGAAGATAATCTTTTCAAATTGATATACATTTTTCACAAGCGTTTGCAAAAATTGCTAACAAATGTTTTTTACGCTCTCTTACCTAAATGTCCTCTTCCAGTGATGCCTGTTCTCCCACATGGATTTTGTGGTACTTCTCCAACTATTCTATACTGACCATGGTATGATCGACGATCACAATGTTTATCATCTTGATTCCACAGTATATTAATTTTGGGATTTGCGCTTTGACGTGGATCTTTATCAACATATTCTTTTGTTGATGTACGGATTTTTTCCGCTGTAAATTCGATCGGTCTATAATTAAATTGACTAGACCATCTCACTTTATTATCCGGTATGACTGGACGTATGATAGCTGGTTGTTCTTTAGTGCCTGTTCGTGTGAATTTTGCATTAGGACAAATATTTGTTTGAGGCTCACATGCCCCACCACAATTACGACATTTATGATGTATTGGTATTCGGTTATTTTCGTGTTCATCTAAACGAGTTCCTATATGGATGCCAAAATGTTCTAGTATTTGACCCATTTTCCTGTATAAGGAGACTGTCTATATATAAAAAGTCAACTTAATGTTTTGATTCGTTGATCTACACTTTAATAATTTATCAATCTAGACGTGATCGTCGTCATAACAATATCCTATACACGATGACAAAATATTAGCAATATCTAAAACAAAAAAGAACGTATATAGAATAAATCAAACATTGATGTACCAAAGTAATTCACAATTCATATATTATCTTATAAATTGTCTAGAGTAAAAACAGACGAGTTATTCATCTCTGAATTTAGAACATTAAAAATGAATTTCATATAAAACAAAGCTATAAAAAAAGTTTAGGTTCTATCAATATTGGTAGTAAGGCAATTAAAGTGGAAAAAATACTATAGAGTATAGACAGTAACAAATAAGAATATATAATCTTACAAACAAAAATTATTTTCATTATATTATACTTCTAAAGGACATAAACAAATGAAAATTTTGTTTTTATATATTCTTTTTTTCTCTATCGACATAACATCAGCATTGCATAATGATTCATCTCTTTTAAAAATGCCAGATGTAAATTCTTTTTATTATCCGCATGTCAAAAAACAGTATAAAGAGAAAAAACAAACGGTAGACAAATGCTATGAAAAATAAAATGAGGAAATAGAAAATAAGAGATAAGAACTGGAAAACAAAAAGACTTGTCATTAAATATTTTTGGTTTTTTATTTTAATTATAATAGGGTAACTAAAGTATATCATAAAAATATTTTTTCTCTAGAAACTGAGAAGAAAATTGAGAGGGTTATTTTATTAATCAAACATTTCCAGACATTTTTACAATCCAAAAACCTTTACATGTTACAAAAAAGAAATATTTTTTTGCCATCGTAGTCGAAATCGTATTGGATACAGATTACTTCAGATTATTAAATTTCATTCTCTCAAATTAAACAAACAAGTGATTTTGTCTGAAAATTTTCATTCATGACGTAATATAAAATTGTTTCAACGTACTTTTACTAAATTTTAAATTTAAATTAAACAAAATAATTTAAATTTTTCATTTTTTTCCCACGATAACTTGTTTCATGTCAAATATATTTTAAGGTAACTAACAAATAATTTAAATTAATATTTTTATGTAGAAAAGAAAAAATTTCATATATTATTCAAAGAACGTGACGATGTTCTATAGGTTCGTTTTACAAAAACAAAAATACTTTTTACTTTAGATGATTAATTTAGTAACCAAGAAAAACTTCTCTTCATGAAATTTTTTTTTACGATTAATAGTCTACGATTTTTGAAAGTAAATATAAAACATCAACAAACAGAAATGATGTGTTCTTACTTACTTTTTTTCTTTATAATCTATGGTTTGAATATAGACTCGTTCAAACATTAGACGTGAGTAGAAGACTTTTTCTTTAAAAAAAAAGTAAGGTTATGAAGACCAGTCATGTTTTTAGCCGAAAAACGACCGTAAAATAGAATGCACATCCTTCGGAGTGGCACTTAGCCACTTCGAAGTGGCACTTTGAAACTTTAAGTATCATCCCTCTCATTTTGCAAAATATATACATAACCAAATCACGTGATACCGATCACTTACCAACAGACAGACTAAAATGTGTTCAAACAAATTCATCTCTTTCCCTTGGTAAAAGATCTCTTCTCCCGACAACTAACTTTCTCTTCTGTTTTCTAGACTACACGTGTTTATTTAAAGAACTATATCATTTGTACAAGAGAAATAGTCAAACGTTTTCAAGCATATAAACGATTTCTTCTCTTTGATGTGTACATTTTTATGAAAAATAAAAGTATGTTATAACATTTATATAAATAAAACATTGTGCTGCTTTTCGTTGCTAACATTTTAAAAATTGACTATTTCATGAAAAAAACTTGTATATTATTGTTTATTCATTTTTTTCTCTTTTCTTGCTTTTCTGTTATACTAACTTATTCTTTCTAACCAAATTTTCAATAGTTGTTAATGCGTCTGCTGCTGCTATTGCCCTTAATTAACTGTTTATGTTTAGTAAAACAAAGACTAGAACTGATTCATAATAATTCACTCACTATTTTTTAAGTGTCTTAAACAGTTTAAGTGATACTTTGCTTACAGGTACATACACTCAACGTGACATTTTATCATCTCATGATGTTCAAAAACAATGTTAGTTATAGATTTAATGTGTGACTTGAGCGACAGGTCATTACAAGGATTCTAATAAAAGTTGCTCATAAAATTAAACATAAAATAATATCTGTATTTATTATAGAGCAGATCTAAGAAAAATTAACAAATTCGATTTATTTCAAACATACAGACTTATTTGAATACCAGTAATAACAAAAAAAAAAAACAAAAAAACAAAAAACTTTAAATACGTCGTTGGTATAAACAAACCATAATAAACTAAATCAGAAGGAAACAAAAAGCTAAGTTTGATTCAAATTTAAAAAATCTATACTTTAGAATAACAGAACAACTATTTGCTTTGGAAATAAAATAAAGTCAGAATCAAAATAAACACTATAGAAACTCGCTCTTGTTTTGTTTAACTCATTCAAAGTTCTGTATCTCCATCGACTATATATTGTCATTATCACAGTGCTATCTAAAAAAAAGAAAAAGAAAAAGAAAACAATGATTATCCATAGCTATTATCTCCATAACCTTCAGTTAAAGTTTCTATACTTACACAAAAACGTTTCGTTTACGAACGTCTTTTTGCTTTGACATTTGACGAATTTATATAATGATAAAGTATAATAAGCAGAAATACCATAACATTTAATATATTTGCTACAATGGCTAATTGTACGTCTGATATCATTTTTTTTTTGAACAATATTTTTAGAACTTCACAAGGAATGCGTATTTATCAAGAATTTATTTTTAAAAAATCTAAAATTTTAGATAGTAATGCTGTAGTGTATTATAATGCAGGATTTAATATTGTTTTCTGAGTTTTAATGATAACAATTTAATGGACAATGATCAAGTATATAACTATAATAAAAACTAGCAAACAAACAAACAAACAAACAAACAGCAAATGTTTTCTTTAATGAAAGAAAAATAACTTTTTTTCGTATATTTAATATCTTTTGAAGTGTAATAAAAAGAGAAGCAGCATTTGAACATGTGTGTAATAATTATATGGGAAAACATTGACATAAATCAGATAAATAAATACACTACTTTAAAATAAAGCAAACATGTATGATCTCTATTTAACCAAATGGAAAGGTAAATTTCAAAACAAGAGCGAATAAAATACATAAAATGATAAAAGCTAAAATAATAATAAATAATAAAGCCCATTTTTTTCTTTTTGAACTTTTTTTATATACAATTGCTTGTTCAACATTTATACGTGCCTCTTTAACAGTATCATCAACATTCACAATACTACGTTCAATATTATCGATAATATAGCCTTGTGAATGTACAATATCTTTTAAATCAATAAATGTTTCTTTTAAATTGATTAGATCATTTTCTAATTGTATAAATGCAGATGTACGTTCATTTAATAATTCTAATTCAACATCGCGTTCAATCATATTTAAACTATTTCTAATCTGTTTTTGAGATTGATCTTTTCCAGTAATAGTCGTTTCATTACTATGATGATTTATATCAAACTCGTCTTGATTATTCAGAGTCTTTAAAATATCGAAAAATTTTTCTTCACCATTTTTTTTTATATCAATAAATTCTGTCATGTTACGTTCAATAAAGTTCTTCATTTCTGATAATTGAGTACTGGTTGTTTTCGCTGATAATGAAGAATCGCACAAAGTACTTATTGTCAAATTCAATTGTTGTTGTAATACGGATGCATTATGAAAGTCTTTTAAAAACGTTTGTGCGGATAATAAATCGTTTTTTTTTGATGAACGTAATAATTGTTTTAAATTATTTAACTTTATCGTCAGTTCATTCATGCGACGTTTACTCGCATTTAAATGACGTTGAAAGTCAGCTTGATTTGCTAATACTATTTTTGACATTTTGTTCATCAATTTAATTCTATATGAAACAAAATCCCAGAAATAGAACATTTACGTTTGCTTGTTGCAGTTGTGAATAACATCCTGACGTATTCATCATGCATTTTTTTAACCTATATTTCGTCTGATAAAGAGAAAGAAGATGATTTCAGTTCTTGTTCTCAAGTTCAACAAACAAGTTCAATAAGTTTGGTTTTAAAGTTTACATAAATTTCTACATATGATCAGCTTTTTTAAAGTGTTCGTGATACACATTTAAAACATAGAAAATATTGTTATTTCTATATACATAGTTAAAAAATTTGGTAGTTAAAAGAATATGATTGCCGTGAATGCCAAAGATAACACACTATATACTCCTTTTTCTTTTTCATTTTAACGAAAAAAATTGCACTTTTCTGTTTCAAAGTCAAACTAAAATGGTAGCGTCTGTCTGAAATAATCATATCTACTTTATTTATTACAATTTTATATATGGACAAGATTGTGTTTCGTGCAATCGAACAAAGAACAAATATTTCACTTTTTTTTCTGTTCTTCTCTCTCTCTATACAGAAACCACACAAAGCACAAATAGACAACAAATAAAAAAGGCACGATGCTTTTTTGAAACTATCCGGCTCTTTTTCAAACAAAACATCGCGAAAAACACATTTTTTAGTAAGTCATCATTTCTAAACAGAAATAAACCCATACGTTTCGCTATTTTATTTAGAGAGCGTTCTGCATCTTCCAACTTACAGTAGAAATAAATAAAGGTTTGTTACGCAGTAGTCTCTTATGTAACTATATCTCGATAGTCTCTACAAATCAACCTGGCTGATATTTTAAATGAAAGAACAACGTTCAGCAAATGTTATTTATATGACAAACGAAAAACATACAAAGCGACAACAAAGTACCTTTAGAGATCGAACATATTTTCTGATTCATAGGGAAGCGACGATTGCGGTATGGATGCTATTGTTGATGGAAGGGATGATAAAGAAACATCTTCATTTTTTGTTAATGCTTGAATTAATGTGTTTGTCGTAAAAGTTGAAGATGTGCTATTATCAGATATAGATCGCTGTTGTTGCTCAATAAGTGCACAATCAGTGACAATATTTCTTAATATTGTTTCAAATGATAACGATACGAGTTTTACGATGCGTTCATCGTTACATGAAACCCCTAAACGTTGTAGATGATGACTAATCATTGATACACGAAAACATGGATCGTAATGGTGAATATTTCGACAAATTTGTTCAATTTCTTCTAAAGAATTTGTTTCATCATCCATATGCGATTCACTATTCGAATTACGATCCATTCTAATGACTTTTTTCAAACAATGTATATCAATCCAAAACTTTAAAATTAAAAAACATAGACAACCTACAAAATAAGGACACATTGGAAAACGTATCAACAAAAATTAAATTATCATCAGATACATTAAAAATTGATATGTAGAATAAGAACCTTTGAGTTCATAATGTCAAGAAAAATGAGTCTCAATGGCAATTTAATGAATGTAAGCGTGCTACTGTGATATGCGAAATTAATCCTTAGTTTTCAGTGGACAAGTCTAACAAGAATTTTAAATTATGCATTACTAATTATTCAAAGCTATAATTTATGTGGTGGCTTCTTTTATCCGTAAATAAATATAAATCCATTTTGGATCTTCCTTTTCTATTGTCAATATATCAAACAAAAGGAAAAGAACGAAAACAATGTCGTACCAGTATGTTTCTCGTAAAAAGATCGAGGAAAAAACACGACAGAAAATAATCAAATTTTATGTAATGCTCAATTTAGATTTTCAACCAGATCATGAATATCAACTTTATTTTGAATAAAAAGACTCGGATGATAAAACAATTAACGTTTTTATTTTTCTCATTCTCAGCTACACGTAAAAAGGAAAGCAAGCAACTTTTTCGATTTTTTCCTTTACAGTCAGTATGTCTACAAGATGACATGAAGTTTTATACGAATAATAAATAATTTGTTCGATTTTTCGAATATATACAGAAGATACGAAGCTGGTGAAAAAACCGAAAACGTTGCTCTCTTTCCTTTTTACATGTAGCTGAGAATGAGAAAAATAAAAACGTTAATTGTTTTATCATTCGAGTCTTTTTATTCAGAATAAAGTTGATATTCATGATCTGGTTGAAAATCTAAATCGAGCATTACATAAAATTTGATTATTTTCTGTCGTGTTTTTTTCTCGATCTTTTTACGAGAAACATACTGGTACGACATTGTTTTCGTTCTTTTCCTTTTGTTTGATATATTGACATTAGAAAAGTAAGATCCAAAATGGATTCTTTATTTACTCCAATCATTCTTTAGCCGTTATTAACGACTGTCATTTATCACCAACAAAAGACATCAACTCATTCATTGTTTGTCAAACTATGCTTTCAGTAAGCGCCAGTATGCATATGATTTACGTTGACACTGTCAGTTAATAGAGAAATTTTAATGAAAGTTTATTTTGGTTTTTATTTTTTTAAATAGTTTTCTGAAAAAACGGAAAAAAAGTTATATTCATCAAAATATTGCACTTTCCTTGGCTAAAAGAAATCGCATATTAGACTAAAAGCGATAAATGGCGTTTCACGACACGTCGGACTGCCGAAATATACAGTTTTTCACATTCGACTCAATGAAACCGAAAGTCATCATTAAGTCAAAATTCAATTTGTAAACTTTTTGGACTTTTTCTCAAAATGAGAATATCTCAAAAATTTTTAGTTTCAGACGCAAAAAATACTTCAGATTCGAATAGAGCGTAGGATTCTACGCATTTAAGATGTTCAAGATGTGTTGGAAATAATGACTTTTCTTGACAGACTGAAGAATGGGGCAGTTCATTACTGGACAAATAGCTTACGAATTGTTTGAATGTTTTCAGAAATAAGTCACTGATGCACAATACAGTCCAGCAACATATAGTCACAACTAAGTGAATTTAAACGTCTAACATAAGAGATTTAACTGAATTCATGATAAACATAGTGAGCTGAGTAGTGGATTTGATAAAGACAAACTGTATGATTAAAACTGATGCCGCTGAACACTATTTGACGTAAAAGTCTTCGTGTGAAGCTGTGCACTGACTTTGACGTATTCAAAAAAAGCGGCCTCTATCTTGATATTTTAGCAGCATATCTTTGTGTGTCCTTTCAAAACGCTTTGCACTCAAGATAAACGATACTAATCGATTATAAAAGATTATAAAACTCGAGGTCAGTTTTGTTTGAACTGCTGAAAAATAACTGAAGAAGAAAATATTCTGATACTAATGGGAAATTGTTCATTACACATGTTCATTAGATCTCCATGACCGCTAACCTATAGCAAAGTATCAACAAATTATTTAACACTCAGACAGTTTTTAAGTATAGGTGTTTTGGAAAACTCGCTCAAAGCCTATCCTTTCGACACAAATTATGCCATTAGAAAGTAGACACTTTGGGATACCCAATCATGTGCTTTTCTAAAAATCGATATTTTTGACCAAAGTCGGCATTTCTGACCCGGGGGGGGGGGGGGGGCGGGGGTAAGGGGGTT